>CDFI01107039.1:0-12486 GCA_000826405.1 Acanthamoeba divionensis | reverse complement strand
TGTGTGTGTGTGTGTGTGTGAAAACAGGAAGAGTTTGAAGCTAAGCTCAGACAGGCGCACGAAGAGTCTGCAATGAAGATCCACGAGAACGAAACTCAATGGGAGTGTAAGTTTGTTTTTTTTTTCTTTATTGAAGTTTTTTGTTCACCAACACTTTAAACCAAACCTTACTGTTCTGTTCTCTGTTTTCCTCTTTCACAGCTAAGCTTGATGAGCTCAGGAAGGAGTTGCTGGCCAAGCAACAAGAAGAAACAGCTGCGCTTCAAAGCGAGTTAAGAGAGATCTCAAGCAAGCTCGCAAACTGTGAGCAGACTCTTCAAGCCGAGAGAGAAAAGGCCAAAAGCATGGAAGAAGGTTAAACAGCTCCTTTCTTTTCTTTTCTTTTCTTCCTTCCTTCCTTTCCTTCCTTCCTTTCTTTCCTTTCTTTCTTTCTTAAAATACTCTTCTCGGTCCTCATACTAAAATTATTTCTAAATTATATTGTGTTGTTTTACCCAAAAAGGTGTCCTGCAGCTGCTTGATGGCATCTTGGCCAAGGCTGCCACGAGGAAGCAAGAAGACATGGCCTGGAGGCTCATCTACTAAGTAAGATGAGTAGAGGGTGTGTGTAAAATGGTCCATCACATTGTGCACTACATATTAGCCTTAGCGTTTGTAAATAGTCATTCTCACGACGACGAGAATAGCCAATTTGAGAAATGTGAAACGGACAGACATTCTGATCATTCCTCACATGGAGAGAGGAATGGGCAGATTTTTGTTCGGCCTTTATTTTTTATATTTAAAATAAATATGAAAATCTTTCTGAGAAATGTTCGAAGAAATGTTTTGGACATTTGAAGACAACGTCTCAAAAGTCTGCTCAGCCGAGAATTCATTCATTTTTTTAAAATCATAAATTTGAGCCCAGCCAGGCGTCATCGTTGTGGGCGTCCAAGTTTTGTATCTGCAAGAGCCGTTTCTGTCTCTTGCACGACAGCACCGCCCACCCCACGCTCATCGCTACACACGAGACGGCAAGAAGAGCACAAGCGGCTATGCAAGCTATGGCGACGACCCTCTCAGCGACCATCTGCTTGATGGCGATGGCAAGGAAGCCCCACGCCATGGCCAACGGGATGGCCAGATCCTTCTTCCACATCAGAAAGACCATGGCGAAGAGAAAGCCTGCTGCGATGAAGCCTACTGCCAACTGCCACGAAGTGTAGCGAAGCTCGTAGTGGGCAAGGATCCCCATGAACTCAGAAAGGGTCGTGAGCACAAGCCAAGATAAGTTCAGACTTGTGGGGACGAAGAACAGAGCGTAGTGGAGCAGAAACCTGGGGAGCTGCCTTTGCTGAAGGTGATGCTTTGCTTCGTTCATTGCGTTGTCCAGCAGATGAAAGCAGTCTTCGGTTGACATCAACCGAATGTAGCCAAAGAAGAGGGATAGAGTTGCCAGTGAGAGGAAGGTCATGGCAAGCCCGAGCTCGCCGTGTGTGAGCGCAAACATCCACAGGATCTCACAGAACCATGTGAAGGGAAGGAAGACATTAAGTGCCCACAGGAACTTAATCTTGTCATCATCTCCAGGAAAGAGACCGTATATTGCTCCCAAACCCTGGAAGAATGCTCCAAGTCACTCATATGGAGAGTCAAAGGATATCATGAGGGGGGAGGCATTTCGTTTAAAAATACCTGCAATGACAAGATCAGGCACCAGATGCAATAGGCATAGCCTGCGCTTGTAAGAGGGGTTGGTGGCTGGCTGTAAATGTCTGTGTTTGAGTGTAGCCCTAGGCACTTCATGTGACTGCAGATGCTCACCATTGCCAGAAGCATGAACAGTATTATACTTACGATTCTAAGGAGGGCCACCAAGGTTCCTGTTGAAATGGAAAAGGAAGGAAATATATTCAAAAAATGGCACACTCACATAGAGGCAAGGATGATCAATTGCAGCACCTCTGTCCTGTTTGAGATCTTCAACAATTTGTCCTTCCTCCCCTGAGATTAAATCATCATCATGATAAATCTGCTGCTGTACAAATAGTGAGTGAGGGACTAAATGGTTGTGCGTCCTGTGCACATGGACGTACCTTTGTAAGCTCAGAAGCCATAAACACTCTCTTTCACAAACAGAAAAATCTCTATTTGCAGTGACAGAGGAGAAACACACAACAAATAAAAAAAAATGATTCTCGTCAATGAAATAAACATGTCATGGCATGGCATTGATGCTGGGCCCAGCAGCAGCAGCAATGATGGTGGAATTGCAGAAGGAAAATATTATAAAGTTGAGAGAGAACAGATGTAATCATAGGAGGGGGCCTACACATGTGTGTTTTCCCGCCAAAAATCTGTGGCTACAAAAATTTGGCCTGGCACAATAGGAATGTACATTCCACCGTTGTGGAATGTTAAATGTCTCACATTCCAAAGATCTCTCTGGGCATCACTTGTACAAAGATGTTACCTTAGCGTTTCTGCAACATATCCACAACGCAGCTACCCTCTGGGAAGTTTAGAGAATGTTTTTATTATCAACTTGATGGTAAAAGGGAAAAAAAACTTAATTTCCTGAGCTTCATTAATTCTGTTGAGGCAACACGCGCACTGATAGCTCATTGCCTTCCTCAAAGGCCAGGTCTAGTGAGACATATCCATTGGCAGGATCCCTTGCTTATTGGATGTACTCTGGCACAATGTTTGCATCATCAGCTGCCACAACAGAACCGTTCGTGAGGTGAGGTTCAAGCCTCTTTAGAATAGCTGGGTAAAGGTTCTTGGCTACATCTAGAAGCACAAGATTAATCTCCTCAGGCAAGGGTGACTCTGCAGGCTGTCAAGGGCATCACCTTCCCTAAAATCCACAAGATCTGCAAGGCCTGCTTCTTCCAAATTCTTCCTTGCAACAGCTTTGTTGGCCTCAAACTCTGTTGTCTCCTCCATTGTCCCCAGCGCAGCTGCAAGATAGATTGTGGACACACCAAAGGAAGTTCTAAACTCTACAATGGTCTTTGCCCTGCTTGTGAGAGCAAGCATGTACAGCATCTGGCCAAACTCTGGCTTCACTGCCAAATAGAGGTCGTTCAGAGATGCATAGAAACCCTTGTAATCCTCCCTAAGGCGCTGCATGAGGATCTCTGGCAGCTGGCCTTATCCACCACTCCAGCTTCTTGAACAAGCTTCTGCAGCTTTGGTTTATCTTTGTTCATGTCACTGAAGAGACGCTCCTAAGCCTAAGACCGCTATCGGCGATAAATCCCTTTAATTTAAGGCCTCTCTGATTATTATTGTTGCAACAAAACTAACCTCACACAATATCTCTTGATGATTGGCAGCAAGAACAAGAGGTTAGCCTATTCGGAAGTTAGAATTTGTTGGTTTTGAGTGAAGATTCTAGACAATGGAATCAGCTTAGATTTTCCAACAAACTGATGGTTGTGCTCGCTGTGGTTAAGGTACCTACCAAGTGCAATTCCCATGCTGCATTGTTTTGTATTTGGGCAAGAATTTACAAATAGAAGGATGACAAGTTCAAGAGAATGAGATCATTGATGTACACAGTAATGAGTAATAGGAAGGGATCTGTTTCCAAATGGTTGTGGTTCACTCATCCAAAAGTGGATCTTATTGAACAATAAACCTGACTGAAGCCCAGATGGAGGGATTGAAATTGTAAGCCAGTGGCCACACGATAAACATTGGATTTAAGAGTAGAACGTACACGAGGTGGCCTGGTTGTCAATGGAGGCAGGTAGTGTGGGACTGTACAGCTGAAGCACATCGGTGCTGCCTCCCAGGCAGTCATAGTCAACATACAGCCTCAAGCCTGCAACCTGGGTTGTGCCCGGAAACAGCTGGAAAGAGGAAACAACATCGTTGAAGTTGAGAATGTTGTAACATGAGTCCAAGCCCATGTGCGCAGCAACAGTCCTGCACCCTCCCTCAGCGTCAGGGTCCTTCAACAGGCAGAGGGTTAGAGTAAGCCACAATCCTTCTATCACTTAGAGCATCATGTAATGGCAGGAGAAATGATGGATGACTACCGAGCAGAGAATGGTCTTTGGGAAGACGCTGTTGGTGGAATCTTGGGACCACATGCAGGCGAAGGAAGACAGGCTGTACTTGATTGACAATGTAGCGCAATCGGAAATGAATGCTGTGGGGCTCAAGTACTTATCTGTTGTGTTTCGACAGAAGATTGACATCGAGATAGAAAGGCATCCAGTTAAGGAGAAAAGTGGACGTACAGGCTGGAACTTCGGAACGGAGGATGCGATCATCAGCACGATCTTCATTTGTGGAGCAGTTGTAGCCCTGGGAAGGAGGGTACTGATCGGGATGGTTACCGCCAATGTTGTGGCCGATTTCCTGTTCAACATAAGACGACATGATCGATTATGATCAATCTGTGGAGGGAAGAAGTGAAGAGCGCACGTACGTGGATCATCCTACGAATCACAAGCTCGGCATCTTCCCTGGCCTGCCCATCAACTGCATAGCCAGGGCCTGAGAAGCCGCCGCAAGCAGAACCCACCTGTGAATGAGGTAGAAATGTAAGAATAATAATCAAGGTACTAAGCAGGGATGGATGCTACCCAAGCGAGGCCACCAATGCCTGGAGGCTGGCGTCCGGTCAGCAAGTGATAGATGCATGCTCCAGCAGGTTGGCCAAACTTGTTCTGAGATAGAGCAAGAGCAAAGTTATCTAGGAGTTTGTTGCCGTCCATTTCGTCTGTGAAGGAACTGTTCTCCTCCACAGAGACATAGGCCAGGTCAATCTCAATTCCAAAGTTGGTGCCATAATAGGTGATGACGTCCGAAAAGTAGTTTGAGTACTTGTCCTTTATCTCCTGGGTGGACAGGTCTGGAGCGTTGCGGACGATGTAGTTGTCTATGATGAGCACTGCTTGACACACTGAATCACCAAAAAAAGAGGAAGCATATAAACAGTCAGTGAGATCGAAGAGTGAGTGAGACAATGAGGACACTTTACCAGGACCGGTGGGAGTGGGAAGCTCCGGGGAGGCCCCTGGGGAAGGGGAAAACGCTGGAGATGGAGAAGACAGTGAAGAAGGGGAAGAAGCTGGGGACGGTTCAGACATAGGAGAGGTGGCGGGTCCATTCGAAGCGCAGTTCCAGTTGGAGACAGATAAGGCCGCAGCCGTAGCTGACCGTATGGAGTAGCCAAACTTGTAGGACTGACCGGCAGGGATTCCGCCACTCTGTACCTTCCAAGCGGGCAAAGTAAAGACGCCCAAGCCTGTATGATGGACTTAGTAATACTGGAAACAATACTCTTACGAGACAGGAAGCATCAAAGGGTAGGCACCAGGATTGGGCTGAACCATTTCCCAGTACTGGGATATGGCGTTGTTGGTGTCGGAGTCAACAGAAAGGACAAGCGAAGACAAAGAAGCAGAAGAGGCAGGCACAGTGATTGAGACTTCCCAAATAGAGTTCTGCACTCCATTGCCTTCACTCCAGCTTGTCTGCATAGTCTGACTGATGGTGGGCTTGCAATCTGTCACAGAGTGGAGCAGAACAAGATATCATCCCAAGTGAGCACAAAGTTGGGAAACAAACAAATTGAAAAGCGAAGTTGGCCACACGGTCTGAGACTTACCCAGTGCGCTGGCACAGACACAAGCCAAGAGAAGAAGCAGGCCAGTAGTGGAGATGCTCATGTTGATGTCGAGCATGGAAGGTTGGCTTGCTGCCCTGTTGTGAGTTGATTGTGGTGGACTTGTCTCTGTGCTTTTAAATTTAAAGCAGAGCCTCCTCACACTGGGCCAGCATAAGAAATGCTATGAAAAGAGAAGTAGAACCTGAACCATGCAACATATTGGCAGGATCTGACCACATGTAGAGATTCCACACAACCAACCGGCAGAGCTGATGCAACATTCAGGATTCCCTCTAAATCCAGAACGACCAGAAGTGACATCATAAACTGAACATGTTGGCCGAGTTACATCACGGCAAGGTGCACAGGTTCGAGTTTGGGCACAGCATGGGCGGCCAATCAATGCCATGGTTTCGTGAAGATTCCAGAACCTTCTGACATCTTCCCGAAGAGCCAAATTGACTGACCAGTAGCAATCAATGGTTTATATTATATTGTTCAATGTCGGCAATAATTCTATTCCAGAACCTTCTGACATCTTCCCGAAGAGCCGAAATTGTGCGCTTCCAGAAGGCACGTGTGACTATTTTTGTGTTTAATTATTTAAATTCTTTCATTGGCTGCTCCAAATTAACGCCACCAATCACAGACTGGGCTCCTTGATTTTATAGAGACCACCAATCAGGTGATACGCCGATATAGAGGCGCCTGCTCAACAAACTGGAAGCTCTCTATTTAACCAGATGGTTGGGGGAAGCTCTCAAATCTTCGACAAGCAACCACCAAAAAAACAAGTTTCTTCTACTTATCAACCAACAAGAAGAATAAATATGTGTCTCAGCTTAAAGTATATGGTATGAAGGGATCCACACCTGTGGTCGCCGCGTTCTGCTAGCCCTTGAGGAAGCCAAAGTGCCCTACGAGTTTGAACTCGTCCACCTCTTCACGGGAGCCAACAAGGCCCCTGAACACTTGGCCCTCCACCCATTTGGCAGAATTCCTGTGCTCAAGGATGGTGATCATTTCTCTCTCTCTTCGAGTCCAGAGCCATCATCCGCTACATTGCCAGCGTGTACGACAAGGCCGGCACACTCTACCCATCTGATGCCAAGACCAGGGCGTTGGTGGAACAGTGGATCTCAGTTGAGCAGTCCTACTACGTGGCTGCAGAGGAGCTCGTTGGCCAACTTGTCTTTGCACCCATGATGGGAGGCCAACCCAACGCAGACAAAGTGATGGACGCTGATTCACGTCTTCACAGCACCCTGGCTGTGTTGGACAAACATTTGTCCAAATCTACTTTCTTTGTTGGTGACAACTTCACCATTGCTGGTAAGAGAGAGAGAGAGAGAGATTGCTTGCTTGCTTGCAACAATTCTGCTTTTTTTTTCTTCTATTAACTAACTGTGTAACTGTTCAACAGATATTGTTTACATCCCCTACACGTTCTTCTTGGAGAAGATCCCCCAGTACTCTGACCTGTTCTCCAAGTACTACCCCAACTTTCAGAGATGGTGGAAGGATGTCACGAGCAGGCCCTCATGGCAGAAAGTGTCCTCAGAGTCTGAATTCTAGAACCAGACCACATGATGACCATTCTCTCATAAGAGTGTACCTAGTTAAAGAGGCAGAGATTATTAGAATCCATGTGAGGAGGGAATGGATGAGAAAGATATAAGATAGTGAGGAGTTCATCTCTTCATCTACTAACAACCAGTTTGATCACTATCAGTCTAGATAATAGTTGTGGACCAAGTCTGGTCCAATGTTTGTGTTTTGTTGAAACCATTTGTGGTTTGACAAACAATTTGTTTATATACCCATAAATACCCACGTTCAGTATACCTCTACACTGTTCTTAAGTGCGTCAACCACTTGCATGCAAAGGGCTGCTGCCCGAATTGGAAAGCTTCTTTCTATCCTGGACAGCAAGGCCGCTATGCTGATGCCACTGGCTGCTACCCTGACAAGAAGGGAAGCACCTGAAGGTTGGAGAGTATTCTCCCAAGGACAGACAGGCAAATGCACACGCCCAAAGTCCAAGTCTCACTCGAAGTCCAGGAAAGACTGAGACTTAACTGATTGCTCATCACGGAGCACCCACACTTTGCTAAGTGTTGCGTCATTGTATTGACATATCTTCTTCCTCCAGAATAAAGTGATTCAAAGTGTTGCGTGACTTTGAGTCACTCCATCATGTGAAAGCCAAATTGGACACTCACTTACGTTTTGAGCAGGATCTTGTTAAAATACTCACTTTTACAACATCATCAATGTGCTTTTTTTCTGGTCAAGGCTGTGGTGATGAACACCTGCTTGCCACACTTGTCACAGTGGGGCATATTTCCAATGCTGAGGCACGAATCCTTAAGCTGCAATCCACACTCAGCACATACAAAGCAACCCTGTGTTTGCATACATCAAGGACTTAGTACTAAGTAGAGGAAGAAGGGCGAGAAGAAGGAAGGGGCAAAATCTACTTGATGAAAATGTAATCCTGCAACTTCTAGCACATGTCCACTGAGTTGATTACCACATCGAGAGCATCCAGGGATTTCATTCTTGAGCGCTTGAACTGATTTCTTTAATAATTCTATTCCAACATAATATAATAAAATAAATGAAAGTTAAATTAGTCATCTGTTTCTTTATTTCTTGCAGGCAGTTATGTTACCTTTTCCAGGCGTGACATGACCATTTGAACCAGACTGTAGCTGTTTTTCAAAGCTCAATAACTTGCCTATATTCTTATCTATCTCCCCACCAGACGTAGCTGTGTTCAGCTTTCCATTGTTGTCAACATCTACTTCTTCCTCAAACATTTCTTGCATTTCATACACTCCCTGTTTAGTACATTTTCCACCTCCTCTTCCTGTGCTTTTCATATCTTCATTCACTTTCTTTTGCTCTATTTTCTTTCTTTCTCCTTCAAGTATTATCTCAATCCCTCTTCTCTCTTCCTCGTTCATTGACTGCTCCTTTAGAATTGGCAGTTCTTTGCTGGTCCTCTCCACTCTGTCTTCCTTTTTCTTAAACAAAGCCTTTCTTGTGAAGAAAGTTTTACGTTTATCTGATTGTTTTGTTGTGCTGTATTCCTTAAGTGTTGGTATCTCATCATCAAGGTAGTCCTCCCTTTGTTGAATTTAACAACAACCAAAAATAATCAGTCACCATTCATTCATGTGAATGTGTAAGGTAGGACTAAGAAAAGAAGAAGGCAACGCATGAGTACCCTTCATCATCAGAGTCTAGAGATATATCTTCTAAATCTTGATATTCCAAGCCTTGTACTAGATAGATAGTGAGATAGAAAGCAGAGAGATAGAATGGTTAGTCATAAGATTTGGCTGTGGGGAGGAGGAAGAGGATAAGACAAGACTTTAAAGAGAGCAAATGAATCAATGATATGTACATTTATCTAAATTGATAAAAACAGCATTATGTCTGTACATTTCAAGAAGGAGGGCATGTATCCATCCTTGAAGATCCTGTGGAACAAGCTCAGAAAAGTTTGTAAGTCCCTTAGAAGAACATACAATGGCGGTTAAGCAAAGAAGGACCAAACACCTCTTCATTAGCAGCACAAAAGAGATAGTCTGCTTCTGTTGGATGGGCTAGCCTGAATAGTGTAACCTGTTAATAGTGATAATAATAGAGCTTTAAGGGTCACCAATCTGCATATGATATATCTTTTTTCGTTAATCTTCTTCTGTTTACCTCATCAGGATTCCTCTTTAACTTCTTCATTTGCTTTTGGTCATCCACAAGCTCAATCAAATAGCCATCCAGTACCACCACACCACAGGGAAGAGAATTCTGTCAAAGCAAATGCAAGTGTTGGGTTCAGTCAGTGCAGCAGTGGTGATGAAGGAGTTGGAAACAACCAAAAAACACAACAAATGGAGATTTTCTTTTGGGCTCACATACTTCTGTGTGCTGAGGAGAAAAGTAGTACAGCTTCTTATCTGAATGAGAAAAAGGTGGTTGCTTGATTAGTTTGATTGATCCTTCTTCTCTGAACTAAATGCACTAAAGCAGCAAAAAAGATGCAAAGATGAAAAATGAGCTTGGAGAGGATGAACGAACCCTTGAGTACAAACCAGCGCCTTTTCCAGTTCTTCACTTTGTGTCCTTGCTTGTGCATCCACCCCTGCCTCGTGGCCTCACGCAACTCGCCCAGCACAGTGCCCTTTGCAATCTGCTCAATTGGGTGGGGGTTAGCAATTAATATATATATTAATAATATGCTACTCTCTTGATAATGTGATGAAGGCTGTGTGGTGTGTCAGGTGTGCATACTCTGTGCATGTGTGTCATCTTTGCATGTGGACTGATATCTTCCATTCGTTTTGGTCGAACACCCCCCCCCCAAGACCAGAAATTCCCAAACACAGAGACAGAGAGAGAGCAGCAACCAATTCTTCTTATATTAAGCAATATAACATTAATACTTGTTGTCAGAATAGCAGCATTACAAGAATAAATAGGACAAAAGGGGGCAGTGGAAGCTGCTGCAATGCAAGGGGCAGGCGACCAATGGTGGTCATGTGGGTCAATAGAAGCAGACAGAGGTGTGGCAGAATTCGCAGGCGCAGTGAGAGCCTGGGTAGTGGCGGTCCATGAAGCGGTGGTGATGGTTGTTAAAGGCCTCGCTGGCGTCGGTCGTGTAGAAGGGGCAGTACTCTGGTGGCAGGTCCTCTGGCACGCTTGGGTGGGCATCTAGCTTTTGAGAGAGCCTCTGAGCGAGCTGGCGCTTGTCTTGCTCCTGGCCCCACGTGCTAAGAATGGCTCTGAATTCCTGCAGCCATTGCATGTACTCAGGATGCTTGGAGGGCTCAAAGGGTGCTGCTGCTGCTTCTTCGCTCATCTTTTTCAATTCTCAGATGCTTTGTTTGCTTTGCACTCCGAGCAGGAAAGAGGACAATTGCTTTGGATTCACCAATCAAAAATCAAAAAAAATCGTAAAATCGTCCATTGGCGTAAATATTTGAATTTTTAAGGAATTTTAAATGGGGCCAACATGTTTAGTTTCTTTAAGGTTCATAGTGATGTAACTCAAGTTACTACACTCAAATATTTGTGACTGCCATCATCATCATCATCACTGTGGCCAAAATGTTAATGGTTCACAGTTTGAACCATGAAGTGGAAAGGCCTTTTGACAACCTAAAGAGATAGATTTAATTTTTTTAAAAACAAACAGAGAACATTTCTTTTTTTTTTTACCACAACCACTTTAAACTCAAATAGAAAAGGGGAAATGGCTTTTCTCCAGAAGATGAGGCCAACAAAGGTAATACAACATCCAGCTTCTTGTGGTTGTTGTCAACATTGCAGCTGAGAGAGATGAAGTGTGTTCAACTCCAAGGTAAGTTTGATGTTGAATTTTATTTTAGCTTTGATTGATTAAAGCTAAAAGACAAAGATTCTAACTACTCTTCTTTCTTAAAATGCAGATAAAACGGGAGAGTATCTTTCTCTCAGAGAGGGGAGAAATGATAAAGAGTTGTGGCACGCTTGGTTGCGACTTCGCCAATACTGCTTTGAACCTTCTCCACCATCAACAGATGATACAGAGCAGGAGTGAGTCCCCCCCCCCTGTTTCTTTGTTTTGATGTGTGATGGCTCTCATCACCAACTGATTCCGATTGTGTCACACCAAGTTGTGAGGTGCCAGCAGCTTGGAAGCGCTTGCACCTTGGGATGCTGTTTGATGGCAGTGGCAAGGAGCTGGCATCGGCAGCGGTCATCCCTATGAGTCAGAATGTCCGGGGTCATCTGTGTGCCATGGCTGGCTTCAGGGGCGTAGCTTCATACCCCGAAGGCAGAAGGTTACTACTTTCCATTCACCAACAAGTATCGAGACATTGTTCTCAGGATATGTTAACCAATGCTCTTTCTCTTTCTCTTCAAAAGAAAGGGTCATATCACAATCCTGCTTAAGTCGCTTCTCGAGACTTGCAAAAGAGAGGGCGTTGCTGTTTCTACGCTTTACCCTTTCAAGTCATCCTTCTATGAAAGGATGGGGTTTGTGGTGATGCATGCAAAGAAGAAAGTCGTCTTTCCGCCCAGCTCGCTTCTTCCTTTCTTCATTTCGTCCTCCCGCCTGCCTCCAGTTGAAAGGTTAAAGCTCTCTAAGGTCAAGCCCAGTGAGTATTCAATGCTCCTTGAGAGACTACAACAGGGAGTGCATGGATTCGCCAGATTCCCTACAGAACTTGAACACCACTTTGATTTTAATGATAAGGTACTTCATTCATGTTGGATCATTAGAACTCCCAAGCTGTACATTTGATTGATGCTTTTGATTCTGGCTATCAGCAAAAAATTTTAAAGAGTTATTGGGCTGCTGTTGTGAGAGATCAAGATGGGCATATTGCTGGCCTCCTTGCATACATGGTACGCCACTACTGCATTATGTTTATACCATTTTAGCGTTTTAGAGAGAGAGAGAGAGAGAGAGAGAGAGAGATGTCGGTCAGCCATCAGCCTTGGCATAGTGACCGTGTGTCTAGGCGCTTTCGCGCTGGAAGTTCTTGAGAGAGAGACTTCAGGGAATTTTTAGGAGCGGAAAGAATCAGTAACAAAGAAAGCTGACATACAACACACAAATGGAATTTCGGGGTCATATGAACAGTTGTCTGGATTTGGTGGATCGATGGAGGTCAGCCTTTTCGTGTATGCTCATCCAGCTGCCAAATTTGCTCTGCTGGGGTTCATAGGTTCTCACACAGAACAGATCAAGGAAGTGACATTGAGCATAGGTCCAAATGAACATATCGAGAATTGGACGCCTGATCTGGCACTGTCACTCACTTCAGGTACAAATCATTTTCTTTAGACCCTGGACACATTTCGAGCTTAGTCTTGCACTG
>CDFI01107036.1:1830-27196 GCA_000826405.1 Acanthamoeba divionensis | reverse complement strand
TCATCATCGGTTTCTGTAATGGAAAAGATTTCTTCCCTTTTTGATGTTGAAACGCATGCATTACTCACGCATGACTGACCACTTGCACAGCACTGAAGACCTGTTGCTGTGACGCACAGTTGTGCATCAAGGCAGCAATACGAGCTGTTGCCATAGCCTATGGCACCAGGGACACAGGTTTGGCCTGTTGAAGGAAGAACATCTTAACGATGAGAAATAAGAACACTCCAATGGTTGAACTCTATTCTTACCGGGACAGCAATCTGCCACTGTGGGGACGCATGGATAGGATATGGGAAAAAGTTGGTCCGGCAGAGAAAAACATAAACAGCCCAGAGGGG
The DNA here is from genome assembly GCA_000826405.1 of Acanthamoeba divionensis. Taxonomy (NCBI): domain Eukaryota; phylum Discosea; order Longamoebia; family Acanthamoebidae; genus Acanthamoeba; species Acanthamoeba divionensis. The sequence continues at coordinate 26,855 of CDFI01107036.1, read as the reverse complement.
TCTTGGTGTCAATATAGGGGAAAAAACACTCCTGCATGACGGATTCACAAAGGAAGAGAACATGAGAGGGCGTTCTCTTTCCTGCTCAATGAGCAGGGAAGGAGAAGGAGAAAGGTTGATCAACCGTTGTGTTGTTGATGGTATACTGCTGCACTGATGGAGGGAGCAGAAGGGTGACGTAAGCAAACTCGGAAAACTGAGAATGTGTCTGGGGTGTGTGAAGGAAGGCGAGCATGACACCAGCCAACAAGACCGCACCATAAAGCGTCACACGGCCCTTCCCCACTCCCAAGTAACTGTGTGATAAAAATAAATAAATTGCATGCACACAGCAATAACTCTCTTCTCAGCTCAGCTCTCTTGAGGGATTTGGTACTGGGCAAGTGCAAGAATAAGTGAGCATAAGCCTAGAGAGTTCAATAAAGTGAAGCTTTTGAGAGGCGTGCCTGCAGCACTTGTCTCCAGAAGCGACTGGTTAACCTGCACAAGAAGAACAAGACAATAAGAGAGGCTATTATTTCTGCTTGGGAGCGGAGGGGGTGCATAATGATCTTACTATTGTAACCTCGATGTTCGTCTCAGAGGTAAATGCAAATGTAGCAAAGAAGCGGAAGTTGGTGGTGGCGGCGATGGATACGCCCAGTACAGGTGAATGGCTGGGAGTATTGAAGAGAATAATAAGATCACCTGGCTGGCTAACAGTTACGCTTACAGGCGTGAATTCAGAAGGGGCCAGAAAGAGATATTGATCTAGAGATTGTGCAACCACTGTTGTGGCCAGCAAGGCAAGCAAGCATGTAAACAAAATTCCCTATTGTATTGAAATAATTTGATTCCTCAATTGTAAAGCAGAATGTGTGGTTGTGTGTGCATATGTATTATATCTGGCAATAAGTACCCGACCAGACTTAGACATGACTGGGCAGCAGTTGCTCTTGTGTTTGTTCGTGGTTTTGTGACTTGTGCAAACACGCCTTGTTCTCTAGGTGGAAGTAGGAGGTGTAATGTTTGTAGTGGGAACTGCTTCGGGCCCGAAGCTAAATCAATACCGGATGTTGTCTTCATTTGTGTCAGCTTGCCCCCAAATAGGGGGGGTCCGTTTCCTTAATATTATAAATATGAAAAAAAAGCCCTCTTTGTATTTGTGGCCACATCTCAATCTGTCGACAAACAAGTTTATTGGTCGTAAACATTGCTGTTCGCCCCCCCCTTGCGAATAATTATTTGTTTTGTTTGCCAAGGTGGTTTTTTGTTTGTGCAACATATAAATATAAATATAAATATAAATATAAATATAAATATAAATATAAACAACTCTTCACCTAAATAATTTCTAATTCTATTCTATTCTGTATTACATTATACGATAGGGAGGGGGGGAGGGAGGGGGAAAAGAGTTCCTATATTCGCAGCGAGGGAAGAATGGGCAAGAGGGAACAGGTTTGTTAGATTAAGAGATCTAACAAGAGAGAGAGAGAGAGCAGGTGGGGGCTTTGATTTTGGGCGTGTGTTGTTCGGTGGAGTGGTTTCTTTGGTTGGTTGGTTGGTTTGTTTTTTTACATCATCAGGCATCCCTTGTTCTTCTTTTTAGGTTTTACAACGACGGGACTCTCAGCATTCCCTTCGGTTGTTGAGTTTTCCTTGGACGCCGTAGACACTCCCCTGTCATAACACAAACACACAAGTTAGCGCTGACTTGTGAAAAAAGGTTCTTCTGCTATATCCCATTCATCGAAAATCATCGTTTTACGAACCTGTACTCTTGCACACAATTGACTGCAACCTTGAAGACCTTGTCCAAACCTTTTCTTGTCTTCGCAGAGACTTCCAAGTAGCTTGTGGCATTTATACTTTTTGCCATCTCTTGGCCCTAAAACAGGCGAAGAGGCAAACAAATGTGTCAACAGTAAAGTCAAAACACGGGGGATGGGGGTGCGAGTATACCTCGTCGGCAGTAATGGGTTCAAACTGTGTTGTATGTGGGTCTGCCGATTCGCTGTCTCGAAGATCGACCTTGGTCGCCACCAAAATGTGAGGAATGTTGGGCACATAATGGTTCACCTCAGGATACCACTATATGCGTTTTGAAAAAGAAGGAACACGTGAGTCGTTTTGTTATTTTTTTAATAATCAGCTGAAGGAACAATAGCAAAAAGGCCTCAAATTATCTTACCTTCTCTTTGATGGCATCAAACGAGGCTCTATTGACAGACGAAAAACAAAGTAGTACTACATCAGCACCAGGATAACTTAGAGGTCTTAATCTGTCATAGTCTTCTTGGCCAGCAGTATCCCACAAGTGAAGCAATATGTTCTCATTGTCACTCTTCATCTGAGCAGTATAGTTCTATGGGGGGGGGGTAAAAACAACTCAGGATTTTGGGTCGCAAGCAAACAAGGCATTGATGTCTCACCTCGAAAACAGTGGGTACGTAGTCGGTAGGGAACTTCTTTGTCGCGTACGAGATGAGAAGAGAAGTCTTACCGACAGCTCCATCACCAACTATGAAATAAAAGGGTGAGTGATCTGAACACCAAATCAAATAAACTATATGGGGGGATGAATTAATGGGAGATCTGATGTGGCTTACCTACAACCAATTTTATGCGGGTAGCCCCAGCAATGTTCTACATTGAAAGAAAATCAATAACAGTCCTTTGCACAGTTCGTATTGGAATGTAAAAGCGAAAGGGGACGATGTCATGATAAGCATATTTTTTTTTCTTACCACATTCTCTTCAGCTTCGCCTTGCGGACCCAGACTCTCAATCTTTTCTTGCAGGTCTATTACCAGCTGTTTAATTTCTTCATTATCAATGTCTAAAGGTGGTCAAGGAACTTATTCTAAACCACTCCACATAAAAATTCAAGAGCGTAATAAATAATGGATACATTTGTCCCATTGGACGTTTCCCAAAAACTCAAGCAGAGACTCCTTATCCTAAAGTTGGTTGTCAATAATTGTTAAAAAAATGGCCTACTCGACCTGCACTAATTAATTAATGCCTGTGTTTATAAAATTGGCCTTCTTTGAGGCATATCATTTTGGCGTGCTTTTAAAGGGGGCGACCATTACATGTGACATGGCTAGTTTCTATGTAGCAGCTTACTTCGGGAAAACAACCGTACAAGGTTTGGAGCTAAAACGATACAAAAAAATGATAAGTCGGGGGCCGAGGGAGGATGTGACAATAGAAATCAAAATAAAAAATAGATCTTCACTTGCTACAACAACTAATGAACAGGGGGAGATATGCACAGAAAAAGGTTCAGCGACAACTGGGGCCTGTTTTTTTTTTTCTTTCTTTACCTCTTTTCTCTTCTCACAACACGGCGTCCGTGGGGCTGAGCTCGCGCTTTTTCTTTCTTTTTTGTGTTTGTCACAAACACAGACTTCTCTCTCCGTGTGGAGGTGGTGTTGGGGTGGGGTCTCTGGTGGTGGCACTCTCTTCTCTCCATATTAGAGTACGGCCCAATGGCCTCAACTCCGCGTTTCTGTCCAACCAGAGGCCAGCCCCGCCGTTATTGAACAACCAGCCTCCCCCCCACCAAATAACCGTTACACGCGATTTTGCTACTGACGGGTAATGCGTTTTTTTTTTGGTTTTGGGCTTATGTGGCTTTTGCCTCAACCGCAATGGCCTCACTCGTATGAGCTATCATCGACGTAGCGACTCGAAACGGGCGAGGGTGGCTCTTGGGTGGGCAGCGGCGGTGGCTGCGGCGCCAGCAGAGGCAGAACGGCGTCTTTCACTCCAAGGAAATCTCTTGTGACTGCAAACTTCCTCTTCTTCCTTGATGGACGCTCTGCCTCTTCAGATGTGTCGTTTTGTGCGTCGCCCTTGGTGTGCTCGGGTCTTTCCTCTGTGCTGTTGGTATGCTTGGTACTCTATGAGGAAGAAAGAAAAAGGTCATCAGATTACTTCATTTCAGAAGGTGACAGATTGGTCCGTTAACAAATATGCCCCCAATGTGTTCAACTGACACACACACACACACACACACAAATTCGAGCTAAGTCCTCTATCTAAGGGAAGGCATTACCTCTCGTTCGTGAATGAGTTTATGCCTCTTAAGCAAATGCTTGTAGGCAAAGCTCTTGCCACATCCATCAAAGTTGCAGGTGAAAGGTTTCAAACCCTCATGCACCGCGTTGATATGCTTGGTCAAGTTGCTTTTCTGTAGTATAATGTGACACATGTCTAATATTAGATATACACATTTTCTGAGAGAACATTTAATGAGCTTCTTCCTGTCTCTTTCATCCACACAGCTTGCACAAACCATTCTCTGGTGAATTAAATGCAAAGCCATGATTGATTACCTTTGTGTAGGATAGGCCACAGATGTGGCAACTAAAGAGTATCTGAGAATCCCCGTGCAGGCTCATATGTTGCTTAAGGGAAGAATTTCGGGTGAAGGTCTTGGAGCAAATCTTGCAGGACACGCGAGTGTAGACCTTCGGGTGTTCCTCTCTTCTGTGCTTGACCAGTTGACTGTGTTTAGTAAACGCCTGCCCACAGTTTGCTGCGCCACATACATATCTCTTCTCTCCTATTATTCAGTGTATTTGGATGTGAATATTCTAAGGTGTTGAGAATGAAAAACAAGGTACCAGGGGCTGTCATAAAAACCATACCGCTGTGCACTCCTTCTAGATGTCTTTTGAGCTGGCTTGGGTGATTGAACCCCTTTTCACAATTCTCCACAGGACACACATAGGGCAGTGTGCCCGTGTGCTTGCACTTGTGTCTAAGCAGTTGGTTGTGCTTGGAAAAGCTCTCCTTGCAGCCCTCAAAATCACACTTGTAGGGGTTCTCAGTCTCATGTGCTCTGATGTGTCTGCGGAGGTGGTGAGCAGAGCTGTAGGCCTTGTCACAACCTGGAAGATGGCATTTGAAAGGCTTCTCGCCGCTATGGGAGAACTCGTGCCTCTGGAGATGGTGCTTACGCGTAAACCGCCTGTCACAGCCAGGGAAGCTGCACGCGAAAGGCCGCTTTGAGAAGAAGTGAAGGATGAGAAAAAGAGAAAACAATATCGCCACACAAGGACTTTGCTGGAAGGGGGTGCATGGTGAGAGCAGGGGAGAGCAGGAAGAAGAGCACAACGGGTTGCGTTGGATTATGCTGGAGGATGGAGATGTATAAAATTTACATTCTCCCCAAATTATTTGTTCAATTTCAATTTCAATCCAACAATCTTGGATTAAACAAACATTCACAAAAGCTTTCTGGTGGTATGTTCCTTACCTCTCCTGTATGGGTCCTGTGATGCTCGTCAAGTTTTGACCTCTTGTTGAAGCTTTTACCACATCCTTCGAAGACACATGCCCATGTCTTTTTTTTCAGATCATCTCCTTTCACACACCCTCCACCATGCTTTCTCTTGGAGCCCACAACAAGGGTCTCCTCAAGCTGCTCCTCATCAAATTCTTCATCTGTGTGGCCTTCAGATTTTCCCTCCTCCCATTCACTGTATTCGCTGTTCTCGCTAACCTCGCTGTTGCCACTATCCATTTGATAAATCTTCAATTCAAAAGGCACAAGAAAGCCTCCTGCTGGAAACAGCGCTCCAGAGATAGTCCTCAACAGCGAGAGCTGGCTATCCCTTGCCAACAAATGTTTGCTTCTTCTTTTGGTTAATTTGTTCGAAGCCAACAGGGTTCCTGTTGGAATTATAATAAAGGAAGGGGGGGGGGTTGTAAATTATTATTTCTTGCTTGGTGAAGAAGCAACATGCTGGCCCATTTAGCTTCTCTTGTTGAGCAAGACCCCTGGTCTATCACTTGGGATGATGAAGATGACGAGGAAGTGTTCGAGCCCCCCAAAGTCTTGTGTGATCCAGCATTTAAGGTTTCAGATGCAAGTCATTCAAAATTAAAGTGGGAGTGCCATTAGAACTCATTCCTTTGTTTGGATTGCACAGTTTTCTTTAGATGCTGGAGAAGAGCCAGGGAAAATACAAGGTGAAGTTCTACTGGTGGGGCTATACGGCAGTGGTAGTGTTTTTCTTGAAAGCATCTTCCCAGAGAGAGCTCTACTAGCCACCCTTCACATCCCTCAAATCAGCCCTGTAATCCCCCCCCCCCAAAGGATTCGCGGTAGGCCAGAGATAGCACAGTTCTCTGCTGTCTGTGGTGTTGACTGATTATATGATTTGGGATGATAGGCTGGAGACCACAAAGGAATTGACAACAGTAAACACTGTTCGCTGTATAGGTACTTTTCCCCACACACGCGAGAGAGAGAGAGAGCAGAATACAGGGTGCACAGATTTAAATGTTTGTCTGTGGTTTCTTGCTTTGCATTCTGCAGAGCAGATGAGAAAAGCAACTCAGGTGTGCTTCTTCTGATTTGTGGGCATGATATCCCTGACGAAAGGGCCCACGCCTGGACCAGCACACTGTTCAAACATGTCCAACCAAAGAGGTAGATCTTTCCTCTCCTGTAGCCTGAATCTTTAAGCACTCTTTCTTGCTGACCGCAACCTTTGGCTGAACACCATATTTTGAACACAGCACTGTGGTGCTGCATGGAATATCACGACACAAGTATAGGCCTCAGCAAGGAGGCGACCACCATCAGTCCCCTCTTCTCCGTATACTCGAAACCGCTACTTTGAAGGTTCTTTTTCATTCCTCTCCTGTCTTTCTTCTTTTCTATGCTGACTTGGCCCTTGTCCCGTCATCTCTCTTACAGCGAAAGCGCGAGCAATCCGGCAAAGAGCCACCCTGCCCCCACCTGGAGGTGCCCAATATGGTGGAAGGCGCTGCCGCCGCCATCATCTCACATGTAAGCGGAACCTTCCTACTAAGGGCACTTACTATAATTCAAGTATTAAATATCACCTTCTAACCTAACCACCCACTCACTTGTATGCTGTGGGGGTCCTTCTTGGCAGCTTCAACGTAACAATCAGGAGGGCAGTTTGTTCGTGTGCGTGGATGTAGAAGCCGGTGGTCGCACATCCATCGAGGCTGTGGCTGCCTTTGAAGCCATAGGCAGCAACGCAGGAGGCCTTACCACTCTTTTGGAGGGCGCTGAAAGGCGAGCCCGCTATGCAGCTGCCACCAAAGCGCTCAACGGCCCTGCCAGTGCCAGAAGCCACCTCTTTATTTAAAAACACGAGAACTCGTTATTTATTATCATTATTTCGTTCGTCCACAAAACAGTGAGACTCCTCCTGGTGGTGTGTCTCTCTGTTCTTCTTCTTCTTTTTGGTGGTTTAGGTGAGCTTGGCCTTGACCCGGAGGCTAGCATCTTTGATTTGGTCGGGAACAGAAGCACCAGCTTGGCCTATGGCGTTCAGAGTGTCTACAATGCCCCCCTCCACTAGTGCCGTCTTTGCAGCTGCATCTGCACATAGATTCCAGCAACAAAGAAAGAAAATCAGAAATCCGAATCAAGAACTTGATTTCAGACTGCCAAGTGTTGGGAGGGATCAACTTGCCAGCATCGGCCAACGATTCGATGAGCTTGAAGAGTTCAAGCTGCACGGCAGCACCCTTAGCCTTTGTTACGCTTGCCACAAGAATATCCACCAAACCGTCATTGATCAAGACATCACTGAGTTCGCCTACATAGTTATTGTGTCAGCCGTGTGTGTGTCGTGACACAGCCATCTGCCACACATAATAGACCGAAGCGCTAAGGAGGAGAGTTGTTACTGTCGAGGAGGTTTTGTATGGCTTTGATGCCCTCCACTTGCAAGATCTCAAACTTTGATTCCACCAAATAGCTGAGCAGGCCTAGGCCTCCATGTTTGGCGATTTCTGCTCTGGCTTCAGCTGTTTTGGCCTCTACAGGTTAGCCAACAGCCGCAATTCTAGAGGTCAAAGAAAGAAATAGCTTACATTCTTGTGTAAGCATAGCTAGTGTTCGTGCAGCCTCGAATTGTATGCGCATATCCTTTTCCTTTTTTTTATCCTCATCGTCTTGAGACGCGTCGATGATAACTGCGTCTTTTATCTTAATAAGCGACTCAAAGCCAGAGAGCTCTCTAAAGCGCTCTCTTCCTTCACCTACACGAGAAAAGAAATCACACACACACACACACACAGAGAGAGAGAGAGAGAGAGAGAGAGAGAATTTAGATAGTATAGTAAGCCTTGGTATGGGTACTAGAGGGGGGGGGGAGCAGAGAGGGTTAAGAAGAGACTTACGTGCAGCGAGTATGCATTTGAGAGCACCAATAGCAGAAAACATTGCATGGGCATTTGTGGATGCAAGCATACTAATCAAGCCTGGCAAGGAGCCCTTTTCTACCATCTTTACTTTGTTCACATCTTGAATTCAAGAAAGGAGAGGGGGAGGGGGAAAGATTGCCAGAGAACATAATCAGATCAAAAGCTCAGGAAGAAAACCCAGGGGGACGGGGGTGGAAGGGTACTTGGAATAGACAGGTTTCTAATAGCGCCTGCGACCAGCTGCTGCAAGCGAGTGTCGTTGACCTGCAAAAGTTTTATAAGCTTTTCTGCTGTGCCTACCTCCACAAGCTTTATACAATGGTCGTCTGTTGAAGTAAAAGTTATCAGTTATCACCAGATGACCAAACTGGCACAGTTGTGATGAAATGTTACCATTTCGTGCAAGATTTCCAACAATCATTGCTCCATTAATTTGGATCTCTAGATCAGTTGAATCAAGAAAAGACAACAAACTATCTACATTTTGGAAAAGCCCGTGCATCACCTCATCTGAAGGAAAGGATCTGACATGTCAGCCTCACATCAAGGTTATATCAATATGAAAAGAGTTATAACTATCCGTGTACCGTTTAGTGCGAGCTGTGCAATCGCTCTGATGGCAATCTTTCTGGGCACAACTTCATTTGACTGAGCCATTTCGAGCAGCAGCCGCAATAGACCTTCTCTTTGGAAGCATACTTTCAGCTCCTCTGAAAAAAAAGCAAGTTTATCAGAGAAAGGCCGAAACGTAAAGAGATATATGACTCATCCAGAGTAACAGAGAGTCTAAGCTACCTTCACTGGTCAAGTTTGAAAGCAACTCGCCGGCTGCAGTTTGGGCATCAGTTGCACTTGAATCCTCAATTATGTTTAACAAATCCTTGACGAAGCCTTCTTTGATGAACTCTCTCGCGATTTGTTCTGCCAAGACGGAAACAAAGAGAAATGAGACCAAGGATTGAATTAAAGGATAAATAAAGATGCTCTCAGTAAACGGTACTGTTTTCTGTGATGGAAGCCAAGGCGTTAATAGATTCTTCTTTAACAGCTTCTTCTTCTGACGCCTTTGCCAAATCAATCAAGATTTTCACGCCACCTGCTGATGCAATTGCCTTACGATTGTCCTCTGAAAAGAAGAAATTAAACTAGATGCACAAAGATTATCTGTGTAGGAAAAAAAAGGTGTTACCATAGTCAGCCAGGTTGGTAATGACACGCCCAGCCATCGACTGTACAGCAGAATTCTTGGAGTGAAGAAGAGCAAGTATGACAGGCAAAGCGCCACTGCTGACAATCAGTGCCTTTGTGACATCTACAAAGTAAAAAAAAGAGAACCAGTAAGGATGTAAGGTCTAGCATCATTGATAATGATAGAACCTGACTTAAGTGGAGCACAAAGGCTAACCCAGGAAAGGGAACAGGAGGAGAGGAAAGGGATGGTACCATCGCGGGAAGCCAGATTAGCAAGGGCGCCGGTTGAATTGCGTTGCACGTCGGCGTCTTCGTTCTTCATCAAGTTGATCAGGGAACTGATTGCATCAGACGCTACAATCTTCTCAATGTTCTCTCCTGCAAAGACAGCGTAACTCTGCAAAGTTAGTTGTAAGAAGTAGCAAGAAGGCAAATATGAAAGTGGTACCATTTTCATATGACAGATTTCCAAGGGCGCGTGCTGCCCATTTTTGAAGCTGAGTGTCGTTAGATGCACTAAGAAAGGAGACCAACCGGCCGATGAGATCATCCTTGCCAAGGCGATTCCTGTTTTCCTCTTTTGGGACAACAAAAGGAGGGATTGTAAGTTGTCTAATGCCTGAAGATTAATGTCGACCCTAGGGTACCTATTCTAGCCAAGTCGCCAACCAACTCGGCGAGCAGAAGGAAGGTGGATGGTTCTGTGGCTGCCACCAACCAAGCTTCAATCTTTTCAAGGTTCTCTGTGTCTACTTCTTGCTTCTTAGATTCATCTTCATCAAGCCATTACAGTCAGTTTCTCATAGGACAAACCAGAATTGGAGGGAAAGGAATCGTACCATCAGGAAAGATTTTGCTCAGTTCATCTTTCAGCTTGTCCATCGAGAAAACGTCCATTTTTACAGCGGTGTTAGAGATAAAGTGTTTGCAAAATTCTTTTTCAATGGTGGAGTGTGTGTTCTCAAGAGGCCTCCAAGCTGTTCCTCGAAAATATCGTGCCGAGTTTTTTCAGGAATTCTGAACTTGCTTCGTTCCAATAAACTTTCGCTGAAATTCGAGAAATTATATAAAAAATAAATATAAAATCAATAATTATGTTCCCTTGGAAAGAAGTGGGTCTTCTCTCTTTGGACATCAGGCAACATTTGGTTTAGGAAAGAAAACATTACAACAAGAAAGTCCTAATATCCACTGTCTGCCTTTGGCCTTAAATTGGAGTTCTGGCGCTGTTTGTAGCACCAAATTTATGGATTTTTTTTAATTCTTTGAATGGCCATTTTGTGGCTGTATTTTTTTTTTGTCAAGGTAACTGTTACAGGCAGATGGAAGAGCCAAAGCACACAAACCTTGAAGTTGATTCCTTCAACTTGGAGGAATATGATATGCGTAAAGGCCCCCTCATGTCTGAGGGAGGCAGTATTACACAGAGGAAAGCGTCAGCCTTATCTTCTCTCCTCCCTCTCTCCAATTGTGAGCTCTTCTATGCTCAGTCTCCCGAGCTGTTCAAGTACCCACTTCCTACATGCAGTTTGGAGGACTACCCTCACATTTCTGCCAAGGATAAGAAGAGTACAATAAAGAGCACAAAGCCCACTCCAGAGCCAGAAGTCAAGGTGCAGGACATCCCAATAATGAGGGCAGATCTTAGCAGGATAGAGACCCAGCTCATGAAAAGGGTGCCTTTGGAGGTAATCTTAAGAGAAGACTGGAGAAAGCGTAGAGAGATTCATCAGGCGAAGTCTCGTGAGTCACCCCAGCAACCTAACTCCCTGGAAGATGCTGCAGTGGCATCCAAGGACCTAGAGTTGAAGAAGCTCCTAGCAAGCCACAGGGAGCCTGAGAATACATTCAAATCCATCATCAAAGGCCAGGTACCACCCTTCTCCTTCCCCTTTGCTGTACTCTTGGTAATCTCCCATAAGTTGAAGCACAAACTGAGGAAGGGAGCAGCAGATAAGGCCAGAGCAGAGACCTGGCGCCGCTTTACCCGTCTCCAGGAGCTCATCTCAAGCTCTCCCCTTCTCTACCAATCCGTTCGACTTCCCTCTCCCTCCAACTCCCATGCTCTCATTTGTTTGTAACTAACTGCACACCCTGTGAGCAGGCTTTGGTAGGATCTAAATCAGATGACAACCAGCGTCAACTGGGCAGAATTGAGTCCGAGACTGCGGTGGCGGTGGCCTTCCTCCTGCCTCAGATGACCAAGGATAAAAGGAAGGCCTCTTCTGTTTCTTCCTCCTCCCTCATACTAAGGTAAGTACCTTTCTGTGATATATTAACTGCACCATTATGTTGTATTTGATCAGTTCAGTTGGGTAATATAGGCAGTCCCAACACCACGAGTTGAGTGGATCAGAAGGAGCCCCAACAGTAGCCAAAGCGTATGCAAGGTACCTCTGCCAGAAGATGAACCCCCAAAGAGGGTCAGCTCCTTCTTCGGGAGAGCCTACTGGAGAAAAGAAAGAGTACAGCTCTGGGGTCTTGGAGGATGAGCCTTCTGGATACAACTACCCAGACGGGCTTTGCTACTTTGTGCCACTGCTCACACACCACCTTCCTTCATCCCGGGTACACTAACCTCCCCACCTTCTAAAATATATATTTGCTTCTTAAGTCTTCGTGTAAAACGCTTTCTTTTGAGACATCCAGGAGGCATTTTACTTCCTTGTGCAGATGGCCCAGACAAGGAGCTATGGGATGGGAAGGTACTGCATCACTTACCAACACCACCACCACAAGATATGATGATGTTATGAAAGTGTTAAAACATAAAACATGTGATGTGTGCACAGGTTGTTCTATTCGAGAGGCTTCATGGTGAGGCAGATGTGCTTCATCCATGACCAGCTGTTGGACATCTACCTGCCAGAGATAGCCCTACACTTTGTTCGTTCAACTTACCCCCCCCCCATCTCTTTGTTTCTTCTGTCATCATTAACTCCCTGTGTGCTGTGAGAAGGGGAGGGAGCACGTGATGGGAGTGGCCTACGCCGGGCAGTGGTTCTCGCGGGTGTTCGCGGGGGCTGTGCCGACGGAGCAGTGGGCGCGAATCATCGACTATTTGCTCGCCGAAGGCCTCCGCGCGCTCTTCCGCATAGCACTCGCCCTCGTCAAGCTCCTGTTCCTCCTCTGCCCTCCTGGACAACCACCACAATCCACCACCTCACAGACACAATCCGCAGAGCAAGGGCAACCTCAGGCCCTGACTCAAGCCCAAGCGGTGACGCAGTTGCAGCAGCCATTTGAGAGGCTCGTGTCAAAGCTGAACGGAGGAGCAGGAGTGTGTTGGTGGTCGGCCCAGGAGTTGATTGACCAGGCCGTCCAGTTCCACGTGCCCGCCCGCAAGCTAAGCCGCTTGTCAGAGCGTTACTGTTCCCTCTTCTCCTTGTGTGACGAGGAAGACCACCCGGATGATGGCCACTGTCATCTTGCTGCTTCTATTGACGACGACGATGCATCATCATAAAGGGGCTCAGCGAAGACGAAGACTGGTCCTGTTGAGAATTCTTTGTGTATTGCTTAGTTTTTGTAAGTTCTTAAAGTCGTCATTATTTTGTTTTTTGTTTTTAAAAAATAGAACACTCTGTGTGTTAATTATTCTGGTTCTCTGATGAGTCACAAACCTATGGACTGGGAATCCACTATTGCTCCACAACCAGATCTGCTTGCAAAGGTCATTTCTATCAAAGGGTGGCCTTGTGCATAGCATTGGCCAAATACTCAACGTTGTGAGAGTTTATGCCCGAAATGCTCATCCTGCCGTCCATGTTCATATAGACATGGTGGTCTCTCAGAATCTGCACCTGAGAGGGAGTCAAGCCACTGTAAGCAAACATGCCAATCTGGTCAGTGATGTGCTTCCAACTCCTCTTGGATCCCAACGCCTGCAAATTTCCTACCAAGGCCTGGGTATGGGAAAAAAAGCAGTAGCATTTCTTTAAGCTCTGAGGGTTGATTGTGGGGGAGGGGTGTAGAGAGAAAAATGATTCAAAAAACGAATCTATGCAATGAGACCTCACCTGTCTGGCGCCGATGATGCGGTTTGCCATGGTCCTGACGTCAGTTTCCCACTGAGCGCGGATGGCTGGATCGGTGAGAACAGTACTAACGATTCGCGCGCCATAGGCTGGAGGATTGGAGTACATAGGCCGAATAACCTGGTTGAGCTGGCTCATCACCGCCGACGTTTCACCTTCATTCGATGTCACCACATTCAAAGCACCCACGCGCTGACCTACCCGGAGGAGTTTTTGTTAGCACCTCGCTGCATTCCAGCGTTACACTAATTAGAAAGGTTGAAGTGCGTACCATAGAGGCCCATATTTTTCGCATAAGACTGGGCGAGAAGGATTTGATGACCCTGCTGAGCAAAGTAACGGAAGGCCGCGGCATCTTTGGCAGGATCTCCGCTGGCAAAACCCTGGTACGCGCAATCAAAGAACAATGCATGATCCCTTTCCTATTCATAGACGTAGTATAAGCGTTAACGAGGTTATAGATATCTGGAATACAGCTGCGAAAAACATACTTTGACAGCATCAGAAATCTGTTTCCATTGTTCAAAGGTGGGATCGACTCCAGTTGGGTTGTGGGCGCAAGCATGGAACAAAAATACTGAGCGCTTAGGGGCATTCTGTACAGACATGGATTTAGAAACAGGCATATTGAACTATAAGTTAGATTAGTTGGTTTGTTGTATCAACTTTACCTTGACGTCTTCTATGAAGCCCTTGAAGTCCAACCCGCATGTGTTGGGGTCGTAGTAGCGGTATTTGTTGAGAGCGAAACCGCTGAGCTTGAAGATGGGCGTGTGATTGACGTAGGAAGGGTCCGGCAGGTAGACTTGTGCTTCCTTGTATGCGGGGGGAAGGAACCGCGCCAAATACTCCGCGCCCACGCGCAAAGCGCCAGTACCAGAGATCGCTTGCACAGTTGCAACCTTAGTGTGAGAGAGATGGTGAGATTGGCATTGAGTCTTGACAGGTAACCATGGCCCTGAAGGGAGCAAAAAGTGAGCGGAAGGCTGGACAATACCCTCTTTTCTTTGATGAGAGGGTTGTCAGCGCCAAAAGCGTACTCAGATGTACGCTTGCAGAAGAGGTCCAATCCCTTGAACGGCAAGTAGTCGTGACCTGACTTCTCCTGGAACATCTTTTCCTCTGCCTGTGTGTGAGAAAGATGTGATTAGCCATAAGCATTGGCTTGGTGACGAGTTGGCTCTAGGAGAGCAGAAGAGAGAGGATATTGATCCCAACAGTTCTTGTTCAACATACCATACGCACGGATGGCAAGACCCAGTTCTTGCCGTTGTCATCCTTGTAGACACCTCTGCCCAGATTAACCTTCAAAGGAGATTGATCCTGCGGTATTGTTGAGTGTGAAATCACCATTAATGTCAAAGGTGGGCGGGAGAAAGAAAAGGGGGGATGTACAGCTTCAAAGGCAGCATTCGTAGCGTGATTGGAGTCATAGGGGGCCACCTCCAAATGAGACCACAAAGAAGTGGCATATGCGCGGGCCACACGAGCAGAGCCAAGCTTTTTCACGAGCCTGGGGCATACAGCAGCTGTCCTGGGAACGTGCATCATCATTTTGAGTGTAGTGATGATATGATGGGGTGAGAAGCAAGAATAACTTTAGTCCTTAGGAACTGCTGTGGTCCACTTCTTCTCTCTCCACCGACCCCCACCAATTAATAGTCGGCTAATTTCGTCTGATTGATGATTCGCGGAAGGATTAAACTCAATGAAATCTCGGAGAAAAGGATATTTCGCATCAAATATCTGCAATTTATCTCAAACGCGCTCTTTTTGTGCAGCTTTTTTAAGTGTGGTTTTTCAACTCAATTAAAAATCAAATGCCCCCCCCCCAACAACAACTTCTCTCTTCCTTTTCTCACCATGCGCAATGAAGAACACAAACAAAAAAAAGTGCAGCGAGAGTGAAAGAAAAAGAAAAAGAGAGAAGAAGAGGGATCATGTTTTGCTTTGTGAAAAAGATCCCACCTTCAGAAAAAAGAAGCAAAAGAACATTGTTCGTTTTATAAAAACAGTGCTGGGTAGAATGAGAGAGAGACAAAACAAACAATATTGGGGGGGGGTGCAAATATTTGCCACAACAGCAGCAGGAGGATGATGATGAGGCGCTTTGTTTAAACAACAAACAAAACAAACAAACGCGGTTGGCTTGTTGTTGCCCGCGCTTAAACCTGAAGGAACAAAGCACGTCAGTATCGGATTTAGGCCTCAGCTTCACCGAGCAGATCAAAGGCATTGGCATCCTTCTCTTCTTCTACCTGTTGTAAGAGAGAGAGAGAGAGAGAGAATGAATGAGGATGAGGTCAAACAAAAGGACTAGCAGCATGGAAGATGTAATAATAATAATAATAATAATAATAATAATAATAATAATTTTTGTTTTTGAAATATACCTTTGCTGTTTTGCTGCCATCCTTGTGAGCAGGGGCAGCCTTGGCAGGAGCGGTGCGTGGCTGTGCCGGCTGGGGTGGCGTGTTTCTACGTTGTGGAGCAGCCTTATTGTCGTTTCTCTTGGGCTGATCGTTGCGCCTCCTCTCGGGTTGCCTATCTCGTTCAGAGTCAGGTCTAGCTCCAGGACCTCCGGGCTTTCTCCTATAGGCAAAAGAAAAAGGCTTTGTTACAATAGGAAGCGACAAAAATTGGAAACTGGGCCGCTAGTGTAACATATAGACATTTGACACAAGAGAAGAAGAAAAGATTCACAGAAAGTACTTACCTGTCTGCAGCTCCACGGCCAGCGGGTCCTTGAGATCTAGTAGGGCTCGTGGAAGCAGGCTTAGAAGCAACTGGCTTGTCGCCGGACTTTCTCGCAGGCTCATCGCTGGTGCGCGTTTGCCTATCTTTCCAGCCGAAGGCGGGCTGTAGTTGTTCGAATCATATGGTTATTATTTTGTTTCCCAGAACTTTAAAGCAGTTTGATCACAAAAAACTTTACCTTTTGGCCAGGTTGACCTGCTTCATCCTTCTTGGCTGGAGATGCTGCTAAAAACCCCAAAGAGAAATGTGTTAACTAGAGCAATAAAAGAATGCCACAAAAAAAAAGAAATTCTACCGGAGGGGGGCCTTCTCCATGAAGACTGATCCTTGGCCTTCTCATCAGCGGGAGGCTTGGCCTTCTCTTCTTTCTTCTTCTTCTCCTCTTCCTTGCGCTTCTTTTCTTCTTCTTCCTTCCTTTGTTTTTCTTCTTCCTCTTTCTTGTGCTCTTCCTCCTTCTGCTCCTCCGTCTTCTTGCGCTCTTCCTCTTCTTCCTGGAACTTCTTCTGTCTTTCTTCTTCCAACTTCTTCTGAATAGCGAGCTCATCGCGTGGTTTAGCGTCGCCGAAGGGATTTGGTTTATCCTTCTTAGGAGGGGGAGCTTTTTTCTCTTCTTCGGGTTCTTTCTCTCGCACCGGTCTCTCCCGTTGGGGCCTTTCCCTCTCTCTTTCTCTCTCCTTCTCTCGAACTATCTCTTTCCCTCTTTCCCATTCAGCATCTTTGTTATACCTTTCCTTTCCCCAACCTTCTTTCTCAGTCCTTTCTCTTCTGGGATATTCTTCTTTGCGTTTCTCGGCAACATCGACTCTAATAGATCGGCCTAGTAATTCCTATATTCAAAAAGAAGGAGACATT
Organism: Acanthamoeba divionensis; assembly: GCA_000826405.1. Taxonomy (NCBI): domain Eukaryota; phylum Discosea; order Longamoebia; family Acanthamoebidae; genus Acanthamoeba; species Acanthamoeba divionensis. The sequence goes on along the minus strand of CDFI01107036.1, from coordinate 9,831 downwards.
TAATAACGTAACTACCTCATGAGCTGCAAGAAAAGTAGTTGAAACACTCCAAAGAAGGAGTGCATTGCGTGCAGAATCTTACACGTCCTTCGGCTTTCAAAGCGATACGCAGAGATTCAGCATCTTCAAGATCGACGTAGGCATACCCTCGAGGCTTGCCAGCCCTATCGAAGCTCAGACGCACTGGTTCTCTTCCAAGCAGCTTGCAACCTTCTTTGTCGAAAAATTCTTCCACTTCTTCCACTTTCGCATCAAAGACCAGATTGGCAACAAAGGCAGTCCATGGGCCTTCTTCGGGAACAGGTGCCTGTTCTCTCCTTTCCCTTTCTCTTCTCTCTCCACCATAATCTCTTTCTCTCCTCTCTCCACCATAGTCTCTTTCTCTCCGGTCTCCAAAATCTCTTCGACTATCTCCATAGCTGTCTCTATCTCTGGGAGCATAGTCCCTGCGGTCTCCGGAGACATCCCTAGAACCAAAGTCATTATAATCTCTTTCTCTGGGCTCTCTGCGATCTGCTCTGGGGGCAAAGTCCCTTTCAGGGTATCTATCTCTAGGAGGACGGCCAGCGTCTTCTCGATCATTGTACCTTCTGGGTGGTTCTCTGCCAAGAGGTGGGAAGTCATCTCTCTCCCTTTCGCTCCTGAGTGGTGGCTGCTTCCTTGGAGGCTGAGATTTCTTCACAGGCTCTTGTCCAAGGCGAGGAAAATCTTCGTCATCAGCAATTGTTTTGGGTGCTGTATCGTTTTAAATCGAGATGAGAACAGCTTCTTATATTCGAACGTTTGGCTTCAAACCCAAACATTGGATTAATGAATATAAAATTATAACTAAGCAAACGTACTGATAACGACGGGCTTTCCCCACACTGGTCGCACGGATTGAGGTGGCTGTTGCTCCTCCTCCTCCGATTCTATTGAATGGAAGAAATACATGTACGATTAGGCGCGCAGGGAGATGAAAAAGATGAAGGCAACCATGAAAATGCACAAAAAGAATAGGAGCAAGCATTCTGTTAGAGAGGCGGATATCTTTACCTGTGGCTTCATCAGCCCAGTCGATCTTGGAGGCGCCTATTCATTGGAAAGATGGAAGGAATGATGTTGAGAAAAAAATAGAAAATTTTGTTTTTGCAACACTAAAAATAATCATAAATTGAGGTCAAGGTAAGTTCGTTGAATGATCCCCATAATTTTTAACATTTGCTCGAAAAGGAACAGTCTTCGGCCTCGAGGCCGAATCAAAAAACAAAGAGGGAGTTTTTGGATTGACAAAACAAGCGATGGAGACAATGAATCTTACCATTGAGGTGGTCTTCTTCGTGGGACATCGCTGCAGAGGGCAAAGAAAGAGGTTAATTTCTTGTGGAGAAGATTAGACTGCCGCGGCAGGGCTGCAACAGAAACGGACCCAGAAAGCACCCCTGCCCCCACATTATTCTGCTTTTCTTTTTCGGAATATTTCCAGATATTTCCGTATCTTTCTGGAATTCTGAGGAAGCATTAATGGCGTTTGTGCTCAACAACCAGATCTGTAGTGTTTCCCCAGTTCATAAGTGAGCTCATGATGTTCATTGCAATGGTGTGACTGTGCAGATTTAAAAGGTTGTTCGATTCTGTGAGACGTCTTTGCTCATTGAGAACGCTGAACAATCAATCCACGTCCGAAAAGTTTGGTGTTTGTTCAGAACAACAAGGAGAGGTCTGGAACGGTGTGGATTTTCTTGAGCCAGCCAATGGTAACGATGCATGGATAAAACTAACAAAAAGGAAGGGTCATTGGAGAAATTGCTCAAGGCGACTGTTTGTCTGGAAAGAACAGAAAGACCCCCTTCTTCTCAAGGAGTAAAGGGTATCTTTGAATAGATCCAAAAGAAAAGAGTTTCGAAGAAGGGCTACATCATATTTATACTATTTTGGTTGACATGGGGTTTAGACTTACGGTTTTGTCCCTCCTTGGGGCAGCAATCTGTGTATTAAGTGTGCGTTCAACTCCCTCCTTCGCTGAGCCTCATCTCCTCCAGTCCCTCTTCGTTCATTCATTTCTCACCCACTTCTGCTTATCCCTCTTGAGATTCATTTCTTACCTTGAATGGTTTGGTTGGGGGAGGTTAGGCTTTAGGGGGTGTAAATGGTTTGGGGTGCCCCTGTGTATCAGGACAAGCATTTGCCCCCTTTAGTGGTCCAGGAAGGATGGTTGTTCCCGATGGAAAGTTGATTGAGGAAGAGTTTCAACGCTTCATTGGCACTTGGCTACTCAACAATCTTCATGGAGGCTTTGCCAGAGCGTTTTACAATGAGCCTTCTGACCTTAGGGACTACGCCTACGAGCACAGCAAGATCATGGCCCTTAAGGGCAATGTGCTGTTTGATAACTGGCCTCCTTCCTGCGGTTCTCAACCGGACTCTGCTCTGTGTGATTGGAACTTCTACAAGACAAACAGAGCCTACTTCATAAAGCAGGAGCACTCTATTGACTTTACTGATGTGGGTTATCCTCTCCAGAGCAAGACTGGCGGCAGAGGATTCTGCGTGGACTCCATAGAGGAGTGGTATGGCTACTCGGCCTTTTACTCCCCCAACAGTTTGCTGGCAGACTTGAGGAGGAGGAACCCTGCAGCTTTCCCCAGTGATGGTCAGTTCATCACTGCTCCAGGTCCCCACTTCTATGGCGTTGGTGTGTTCACGTCTGCTGGCCAGGGCGGCACTGCCTTCTGGCTCACCGTCATAAGAGTCTCTCTCACCAAGGCCCCTCCCTGCAACTGCGCCCTCACCGTCTGCTCTGCCTCTCCTTGAGCAAAGAAGACACTGCTTTAAATTCTTTTGCATTCCCCTAAGCATGTTTGTTGTTGCAGGTTCAACTAAACCATCAAAAAAACAAAAGAATAGAAATCATTGTTGTTGTTCATTGCATCCCCCCCCCCCACGGATGAAGGAGAAAGGAATTTTAGCTCGTGTCGACATTTGTTTGGGATGCAGAAGCTGTCTGCAACAGACACGTCCGCTATTCTGTGCCACGCGCACATCCCCCCCCCCGGACGAAAGCAAAGCTGCTGTCGTGCGCTCGCTCCCTGTGGTGTTGTGTTGTCACGCGTGGAGACCTGTGTGTGCCTCAGTAGCCGCAAATCCATTCAATTTTATTTATTTCTAACCACGAGGAAGGAGGGCCTGCTGAAGAGAACTAAAGAAAGAAAGTCAATTGTGGTAGCCTTTTTTTAAGCGTACGAAATGCTCACCAAATTGGAGACCAAAAGCAATAGGGTCAAGGGAATAAGCTTCCACCCCAAGCGCCCATGGATCTTGGCCTCGTTACACAACGGGCTCATTCAGCTCTGGGACTACCGCATTAGGACGCTGCTTGACCGTTTTGATGAACATGATGGTATGTGGCCCCCTTTTGACATCCAATGTTTACTGCTCTATTTTTTGTAAGACGTATTTTCTTCTAATGTCTGCAAGCTTTTGCCTGCAGACATAACCATTACAACACTAAACAATTATTTGTGCAGGTCCTGTGCGCGGTATCTGTTTCCACGCAACACAACCGCTTTTCGTCTCTGGTGGTGACGACTACAAAATCAAGGTTTGGAATTACAAGCTTCGTCGCTGCTTGTTCACACTGTTGGGTCACTTGGACTACATTCGCACTGTGCAGTTTCACCACGAATATCCTTGGATATTGAGTGCATCGGACGATCAAACAATTAGAATATGGAATTGGCAGTCGCGCACATGTATTGCTGTACTCACTGGCCATAATCACTACGTTATGTGTGCCTCGTTCCACCCTAAAGAAGATCTTGTCGTCTCTGCTTCTCTTGATCAAACTGTGCGCGTCTGGGATCTATCTGGTACTACATTCTACCCCCCCCCAACAAACCCTGCCATTCATTAACTGCCTTCTCGTATGGCTACTACTAAAGGATTACGAAAGAAGAACATATCCCCTACTGGCGGAATGGACGATCCCCTTCGCCTTGCCCAGAACGATCTTTTTGGTAACCCCAACGTAGTTGTGAAGTATGTGCTTGAGGGCCACGACAGAGGTGTGAACTGGGCTGCGTTTCACCCATCACTTCCTCTTATTGTCTCTGGTGCCGATGACCGCTCCGTGAAACTGTGGAGGATGAATGGTAAGATTTTTTCCCCCCATTTCGTCCTGATATAGTGTTGAAATGGTCCGCCAAATTCTCCTTTTAAACCATTTGTCCCTGCCAACTTGCAGATACGAAAGCATGGGAAGTGGACACTTTGCGGGGTCACTACAACAACGTCTCCTGCGTCATTTTCCATCCCCACCAAGAGCTTATTCTCAGTAATTCAGAAGACAAGACTATTCGTGTGTGGGATATGTCCAAGAGGACTGGAGTACAGACATTCAGACGCGAACACGATAGGTTCTGGATCCTCGCAGCTCATCCTGAAAACAACTTGTTTGCAGCGGGTCATGACAGTGGCCTTATCGTATTTAAGCTCGAAAGGGAGAGACCTGCGTATGTCTCCCACAAGGGAACCCTCTTTTATGTAAAGGACCGTTACTTGAGGACATACGATTTTGCCTCGGCACGTGATGTACCCGTTATGTCCATACGCCGTTCCTCTACGAAGGCCCCTAGGTCTTTATCTTTCAACCCTGCTGAGAAAGCTATAATCGTGTGCTCGGTAATGCTTCCATTCGGCGAGAATTAGACGTAAAGAAAACTATATTTGATTGTCATACATCTTACGTAATTCTTTATATGACAGGATGTCGATGGAGGCACTTATGAATTCTATAAGATTCCTACTGATGGCAGAGGAGGTGAAAGCGTTGAGTCGAAAAAAGGTGCTGGTAACAGCGCTGTCTTCGTTAAGAGGAATCGTTTTGCAGTACTTGATTCCAAGTCCCAGCAGGTAAGCAAATTGTCTTTATTTACGTTAAACTCCCAAGATTTATTCTAAACGATTCTTTTTCTCGTTGCAGCTATTACTGAAAAATTTGAAAAATGAGACTGTAAAGCGCGTGCCAGTTCCCTCTTCAACAGATATGATATTCTCTGCTGGCTTGGCAACAATCCTCCTTCGTTCAGAGGACAAAATTATCCTCTTTGATGTGCAACAAAAGCGCAATGTGGGAGAGATCTCCGCATCTAATATTAAATACGTCATTTGGAATGAGAAAGGAGACCACGTGGCTCTGATGGGCAAAGATAGTACGTTTTCCTCTCTACTGCTTGTTCAAGATGTGAAATCAGAACATCTCTTTTGACATGCTCAGTGTTCGTTTTATCGACTCTCCTTTTTGAAATGCAACCTAAAAACCCGTTTCTTTTTATTTCAGCATTACTGATCGCTACCAAGAAATTGGAACAAACTTGCAGCATTCACGAAACTATTCGTATCAAGAGCGGCGCTTGGGATGAAAACGGAGTCTTTATTTACACTACTCTCAATCATATTAAGTACTGCCTTAAGAATGGGTATGGTCTTTTCCTTCTCCCTGAAATTGATTTCTTCTTTTTCATTTCCTTTTGCTGCTGTCAAGATTGTTACTTATATCCTCCATTATCCAGCGATCATGGTATTATCCGCACATTAGATGTACCGATTTACATCACTGGTGTGAAGGGCAATACCATCTACTGCTTGGATAGGGAAGGCCGCAACAGATCTGTTCTGATTGATAACACAGAATACATGTTCAAACTCGCGCTACTGCAGCGCAGATACGCAGATGTACTGAAGATGGTGAAGCCTGGCCAATCAAACCTAGTGGGCCAGTCGATTATTGCTTATCTTCAGCAAAAGGGATATCCTGAAGTAGCCCTCTACTTCGTTAAGGACGAGAAAACTAAATTCAACCTGGCCCTCGAATGCGGTAACATAGAGGTGGCTCAGGCATCTGCAAAAATCCTTGATGACAAGGAGTGCTGGCATAGGCTAGGTGTAGAGGCTCTTAGACAGGGTAATCACCAGGTTGTGGAAATGGCCTACCAGCGTACGAAGAACTTTGAGAGGCTGTCCTTCCTTTATTTGATCACAGGCAACCTAGACAAGCTTCAGAAAATGCTGAAGATATCTGAGATGCGTAACGACACAATGGGCCGCTTCCACAATGCTCTTTACTTGGGCGATGTCCACGAACGTTTGCGCATACTAGAGGATGCAGGACAATGTACGAAATGTTTGTTTCTTTTATCCTCAACTATTTCTCTATTCTAACAGTATATATATACACAGTGGGATTAGCTTATGTGACAGCCGCAACACATGGCCTTACTGAGGAAGCAGCAGTGCTTGCGGAAAAGTTGGGCGACGAGGTCCCTGAAGTACCTAGCGATGAAGACACTGAGCTGCTTATGCCCATGGCACCCATCATGCGCCAACACGAAAGCAATTGGCCACTATTGACCGTGAGCACAGGCTATTTCGATCCCTCGGTTCTTGAATCAGGTGACAAGCTGCGTGCCGCTCATGTTGCTGATGAGGACGAAGAGGATACTTCAGCATGGGATCAAGGCGAGCCTCTTGACGCAGGGCTGGATGGAGAGGCTACCGAAGGAGGTTATTTCACTCTCTCCCACAACAATTACTAACATAGAATCTTTTCTCTGTCGAGCCTAACACCGTCAAACAATCTCTAGATTGGGGTGCAAGTACCGCTGGGGAAGCTGGTATTGATGGCCTCGATGAGGAAGGTGGCGGATGGGACGATGAAGGTGGTCTGGAAGGACTGGAGACTGTTGATGTGGCGCCTACAAAGACAGAAGGTTTCTTCGTTCCACCCAGGCCAGGTCAGGGCGCCAAGAATTTGTGGACAAAGGCCTCTCGTGCTGCTGCTGATCACTGTGCTGCGGGATCATTTGAATCTGCCATGGACCTACTCAACCAGCAGGCTGGCATCGTTAACTTTGAGCCTTTGCGCGCCCTCTTTATCTCGCTATGGCAAGGTTTGGACACTTCACCGTTCTCAGCTCAATATATCAAGTCCACACCCATAGTAACAAATCATTTCGCGATCTGTTTTTTTTGTTTGTAACAGGTGCTCACGCCACACACGGCGGTCCTGGTAGCGTGCCTTCTACGCTGACTCCTCTTCAGCGTCAGGCAGACGGTCAGGCATTGCCCGCTTTATGCACATCCGTTGCCGTTCAAATTGAGCGACTGAAGGCTGCCTATCGCTCTACGACCAAGGGTCTCTTTGGCGAAGCCCTTTCTCAGTTTGTAGGTATTCTTCAATCGCTCTGTCTTGTTGTCGTCAACAACAAGCAAGCCAAGACAGAAGTAGAGGAGTTGCTCGACCTTTGCCGCGAATACATCACAGGTAAAATCGACATATGTCCCTTCCTCTTCGTGCCATTCATTCAGACTTCGAAGTCTCCTCCGTCAATGGCCATTGCTTATTCAAAGTCTCATTGACCCTTTTTGTTTGCTTTTTTCATACAACAATAGGTCTCAGCATGGAGCTGTTCAAGAAGAACTTGAACCCTCAGAAGCATGTCCAGGGACTCGAACTCGCGGCATACTTTACGCACTCTGGACTGCAGCCCATCCACAAGATGCTGGCTCTGCGTTCTGCCATGAAGGCTGCCTACAGAGTGAAAAACTTCCGTATGGCGTCCTCCTTTGCCACCCGCCTCCTCGAACTCTCGCCCAAGCCCGAAATAGCCCAAGAGGTAATATATATATATACATATTATATCTATTTATTAGTCGTTCTCCTTACTATTTTTTTTTGTGCACACACTGTTTATGTTTCCAACGTCTAAACAAACCCAAAAAAAAATGTTGTTATTTCCCATCCCAGGCGAAGAAAGTAATCAAGTTCGCTGAGACGAACAACACCGACGCGTTGGACATCAACTATGATGAACGCAATCCGTTCGTGATCTGCTGCATCAGCTTCACGCCCATCTATAAGAACAAGCCGGCTGCTGAATGCCCCTACTGCCACGCCTCTTACCTGCCCGCTCACATTGGCAAACTATGTACCGTGTGTCAGCTCGCAGGCAAGTACCCCCCCCC
>CDFI01107035.1:3875-17788 GCA_000826405.1 Acanthamoeba divionensis | reverse complement strand
TGCATGCACTAAGCTTCTTCTTTCTTCTTCCCTTCTTCTTTCTTTTATATCAGACCCCAATTCAGTTGTTCACCAAGCCTCATCCTCCAAGAAGACGAAGAGACATTCCTTTGGACCCATTCTCTTCTTCTTCTTCTTCCTCTTCTCCAACAACAGCATCGACATCAGAGGCAGAGACCAGGGATCATGCCTCATCGTCATCCAATGATCTGTTGACATCAAAGCCCAAGAGGACCACAACCACGACCACGACCACCTCGTCCACGAAGCCCAGGAATTTCTACTCCGTACAGACAAAGTGTAGCAGTCCTCTGATCCTGATGGCCGCCTCCGCTGCCAACAGCTATGTCGTTCTCGTGCACAGCGATGGCCTGATGTCCATGAACTACTTCCATCCCACCGCCAAGTCCAAGAAGGGCAACCTCGCACTCCCGTTCTCCTGGCAAAGAGACAGCACCATAGGCACGAGCCGAGAGAAGAGGAGCGTCTGCTTCAACCTGTTCCCTGCCTACACCAACATCCTGTCCAACAACTTTGGCGTCACGTCAGATGGCAAGATCATGATTGCTTCTGCTGGATGGGAAGTACCTGGCGGCTTCAACTGTCTCCTGATGAACGGACTCAGGGTCGTGCGGAGCATCTTCTGCCACAAGGACATCATCACGTGCGTTGCCATCGGCTCTGACGATGATACCTTCATCACGGGCTCTCTGGACACCATGATCTTTGTGTGGTCCCTCAAGGACATCGTCAACCCGTCGTCAAGCCAAGGGCCCACAATTGTACTCCCCCTCGGGGGCAGCCTGACAGCGCCGTCCATCGGGGGCAGCAGCAACACCAGCAGCAGTGTACTCTCGATGGCCTCCTCGAGTCATCAGGGTGCAGGCACTGCGAGTGGCTTCCTCAAGGAGTTTGATGAGGATGACGTGGATCACTTTCAGACATCGATGCTGGATAGTGGCAACGTGAGCCTTGGCGAAGGCAACTTGGCCATAGCAGATAGTGGCGAAGGAAATGGTAAAGCGAATTCACCTTTTCTCTTTCTTTCTTTCTTTCAAGATACCTTGCCCTTCGATTGAATCCAAAATTGAATCTCTCTTCCTTGATTCAGCAGGTGAAGGGTCTGGTGTGGCCGCTGGCATGGCCTTTAGGCCAAAGAGAATGCTCAGGGGCCACGATGATGGGGTCACCTGTCTGGCCATATCCATCGCCTTTGGAATCGTCGCCTCAGGCGCTAAGGATGGGCGTGTCATCCTCCATCAACTGTCCACAGGTTAGTTGATGGCATCATCATTGATACCATCATGCATACTGTGTGTGAGAGAGCCAGAGAGCCATGTCTTGTTGTTGTTCTTAATCGTAAATCCTCTGTTGTTGTTTGAATCCAAACAGGACGCCTGTTGCAATCGCTGACACTCAAAGGCAAAAGCGTGCATCTGATAAGCGTCTGTCCTTCTTCCGGCAACATAGTCTCGCACTCTGCTTTCCCTTCCTACCTGACCGTGCACTCGATCACTGGCAACCTGCTTGCCGAAATCAGCACAGACTCTCCGCTGGGCGCCATGACTGTCATCCCATCGGCTCCAGGTTTCATCTTCTCTCCAAGCGTCATCAATCTCTATGGCAAGCCGGGAGAGGCAGAGGGAGAAGAGGAGTGGGTTGTAGCAGGAGAAGGCAAGAAGATCTTCATACGCAGGCTGCCTTCGCTCAAGGCTGTCATGAGGTTTGAGTGCCTGGCCACTGTGACCTCTCTCCAGTTCGTGGCCCCCAACTACTTGATGGCTGGCCTGGAAGACGGTCAGCTCTCCGTCTTCCTTCTTACCCCTTAAAGCTGCTTCGCGTGCTTAAGGTTTGTTAAATAAATTATAAATTAAACTTAACTGCACTCACCACACACCACTACACACACGCTACATTGTAGCGGATCCAATTAATTAATGGAGCATATCTCTGAGTGTTTGTTCGAGTGTGTCTGTGAACGAGGTCAGAGAGAAGAGGCCCTTGACGTGCGAGTGGCCTGCCTTTCCCATGTCCCGAGCGTGCTTGGGGTCATCCACGAGTTGCACCATTGCCTCTGCAAACGATGAAGCAGTGGGCTCACAGAGAAAGCCAGTTTCCTGCAGGAACGAAAAGAATGAATGATTTGATTCATGCAAAGGGTAGTGGGTATGAGCCATGGCACTAGCATGATCACCACCAAAGTGGTTGTGCAATTGTAAATTTATGGTCGTTATACCTTGTGCTTGACACTTTCCTTTGGCCCACCACTGTTGCATGCAATGACTGGTTTTCCTGCGTACATGGCCTCTACCGGCACAATTCCTTCGTGGTGTGTGTGTGTGTCAATGAATTGCATTGATATGAGATAAAGAGAGAAGTAAAGAAGTAAGAGCATCTTCTTTGTACCAAAATGTTCATTTTCTGGTGTATAGAGAACAGCAAGGGACTGAGATAACAACTTATTTCTGTTTTCATTAGAAATAGACCTCAAAAAGCAGACCTGGTCAGTAAATATATGAAAAAGTAAGTTGATGTTTGTTGAAAACTAGCTAGCAGAATAATCATGCAGGAGAATGATGGAGGCAGTAGTGACCTGATTGTTTTCGTTTTCTCCTTCTTGCTCGGACTGGTGTTGTTGTTTATTGATTAAGCCCAGCTTGAATGCAAGTGACTTGAGTTCTTGGTAGTGTTCCACATTTTCTTTCAGATTTGGATCGTAGCCACCTGTGTGTCAAATTCATTCGAATATGAGAAGACACACATCCTAGCATATGGATGGCAGAATAACCATTATCACATACCAGCAATAACCAGTTTGGTCTTTGGGGAAATGTCAGGACGAAGCTCACGAAGCTGGGCATATGCCTGGAGGGCGAGGCCTATGTTCTTCTTGCGTTCGTAGCGATTAAGTGATAAAAAGTTCATACCGCTGACTGAGTCAGAACTGTGGCCAAATAGAGTATTAGAGTATTAAACATCGTATTCTTTGCTCCACACACATCAGCAAGCAGTTATACTCTACTCTATATCACTGGATAGAAAATAATCTTCTATGCATCTCTTTCACTTTCACTTTCTCTGAATTACCTGGACTCAGAAGGGGGTAGATAGGATTGGAAGTTGATAGCAGGGTAAAGCACTGTAGGCCTTACACGATGGCGAATGCGAGTGAACGTATTATCAAACACCTCTGCTGTGAACCTGCTGTTCACTAGAACTGCATCTGCTTTGCCTGGATAATTGATATGATGCATGTGTGAGCACACAAATTCAGGGTAGTCTGGAAGTGAAATGGTCTCCTACCTGTGGTGACTTCTTCAAGGTTATCCAAGAATAGTCTGTACAATCTCTTTAGCAAAGACCTGCGGTCAGTGCACAGATGTTGGTCTGGAAAGTGGCAGTAAAACAAAATCTAAGCACCAAAAGGGCATAGAGGAGGGAAGAATTAATAACAGTCATCTCAGGTAAAAAGGGAGAGATTGAGAGGCCTCTTTAATACCTTGGCGCCAGTAAGTTTGAGAATTGGCAAAGAGGCAGATATTTGGTCTGCAAAGATGATATCATAGCCAGCGCCTTGTCTCTGTTTGTGCAACATCACGCATGCCACATATATCTGTATAAAGAGGAAAGAAGAGAAGGAGGACAGTAAGTAGAAGACTGAAGGAATCTGGATCTATAGAAATGAACACCACATACATTACGAAGGTATGCAAAGAAGGCATAGAAGCGTGACAGCAGGGTTCGCGGCAGCCAGTCGCCATACACTTCAACTCTCAGAGTCCCTGAGCGCAATGTCGCATGTGATTGCCACCAAAGAAAAAGAAATGAATGAAAGCACTGGGATGTGTAAATGTGAGAAAGCATGCATGGCTTTGCTCTCTGCTCTCCCTCCTAACAAATTGTATGACCAAAACATCTCTCTTTGCTCTCTCTAAACTCTGTGGGATACCTAAAGTCTCTGGAAAGCAGTGTGAGGGGTCATGGTGGGAAGTAAAGATGAGCACTTGGTGGCCCTTTTGCTGAAGGCCCAACGCTGCATCCACCACAAGACGCTCTGCCCCGCCTGCAAAAGTGTTAATTTCAAAAAAAAAGAAGGAAATCTAATTAATTGTGGCAGGGCTTTTTGTACCAATTCCTAAATCAGGATGTGTGAATGCAATGTGCAGTTTATCTTGGCCTTTGTGAACAAGAAAGGAAGATACAGATCTTGTTGTTAGGTTAACATGAAACAATGGTTTGGATCTATCAGATGATGTTGTAGAGGCAGGGGAGCAAAAAGAATGTGAAGAGAGTTATCACCTTGGTGTTTTTTGTTTCTGTTTGGCACAACAGGCCTGAAGAAGAAGAAGAACAGGAAGGCCAGAGCAGCTCCAATGAAAGCAGTGAAACCCCACAACATCATATCTGGCTGGCTGGCTGGATGGACTTAATGCTTGGCCTGTTAGTTCGCCACGTAGCTGTTACCCCCCCCCCCGGGGTATCATTTCATTCCGTTCATTCCAACCCTGCTGTGGCCTCCCATTGCATTCAATACATCATCATCATGAACGCATCAAAATCTGCTGCTGAGTTAAAGAGGCAGATAAAAATAAAAACGGGCATCTGCACAAGGTCAGTCGTGGTGGTTTAAATTAATATGATATATTAACGCATTTCGCACCACCCCCCCCCACTACTTGATGTTGATTAATCGTCAGTGTTCTTCTCACTTAAAGTACTTTTTTGATTAAAAGGCTCAACAAAGAGATTTATGCCTATGAAAAAGAGGCCAAAGAGCAAGAGGACAGAATTGCAAAAATGAGAGCTGATGGAGCTGATGAGGCTGATGTCAGAAAGCAGGTGAGGCCATCTTCGAAGTCCAAAGCTCACACATCTGTCACCTAATTGTGGGTCTCTGCAGGAGGAAGTGTTAGAGGAAACCAATCAGATAATTCCTGATTGCAGGACTCGATTCGAGCATGCTCTTCAATCCCTGCAAGAACAAGTGGTAATGCACCGATTCTGCTTGCACTGTTGCACAGTGTGTTGAGAGTGAGATAAATTAAGTGTATGTTTGGAGAGAGCAAAGAGTTCGAGCATCTAACACATCCTTAAATACCTAATCTGAACCTAATCATCTCTCCTTCCTTGCTAAAAAGGCGATCGTGGAAGGCTCAGAGGCTGAAGAAGAAGAAGGCATCAAAGAGAGCAGCGAGTGGAAAGCTGCTGTTCAGTTCCTGGAGCAGCATTGACTCAACCACATCTATATAGCAATCCACATCTTTTCTCTTTCGACTCACACCACACACACACACACACACACACACACACACACACATCGAATGCCAATAGAACAACAGATTGTCAATCCCATGTGTGGACCCTTTCATTCTTCTCTTGAGGCCTTGAGGGCTCATTGTATGGCCAGATGAGCATAGCAAGATGGCCCATTCCAGACATCATCACATCATCAAGTGAGCCTTAGCAGGGCAACAAACTCTGTTGCAGTAGGTAGGAGTCGTACATGTGTTCTATGTAAACAATTTTTTTGGCAAGAGTCATCTATCTATCTAACCTTGGCCAAGTTCATATAATGTAGCGGTTCATGAGCTCATGCTATCTAAATCAGATGTTAATGAAGTCTTGAAGACCTACCTATGGTTGACATGGTATGCATTGCCTGCCTGAGACTGTCAGCTGCCCAGGTCATCCCATTTGTGTACCACCACTATACCTATGGAAGAGGCCTTTTGGCTGCTACTCTTTGCTTTGACCTTGCAAACAGGACATGACCTGTTGAACACCACAACAAGCCAACAAAAGTCAATTGTGAACTGATGAGAGGTAATTACTTTTAAACAAATGTGTAGCGCGTTTTATAAAAAGAGATCGATCGATGAGGCCTAGGAATGACGACTTGGCCGAGTGGTTAAGGCGATTGACTCGAAATCAATTGGGTTCTCCCGCGCAGGTTCGAGTCCTGCAGTCGTCTATAAAAATTTTCTTCGAAATTCCTTTTTCGCCTTGATTAAGGCCAATTTGAAAAATTAAAAATGATTGTGAAAGTTTTAACATTATTATGAAGCTTTGTTTTAATAACACACCCAGTCTGTTTAACACTGTAGCTTTTAAGATTTCACACTGCTGTCAACACAAGTTATAAAGCTCTTGTCCTGTTATCTCTGTTAAAATTACTAGGTATTCACCATTTCTTTCCCCCCCAAATTCAATTACACCAGATTTAAGTCAGTTTGCTGAATCGAAAGATGAAAACGCCTGCTCAACAACTTCTCCTTGCTTTACGTAGATGTTGAGATTAGAATGGGAGATCTGCTTGATTATTCCTCTCTTGAATCAGTGTAAATAAAAGACAGTGATGTTGATGTGTTCTTTAAAAGATCTCATAACATAGCCCAGTGATGCAACAAAAGCTTTGGGGCCATGAGTAAAGAGCTATACTAGTTTATTCTTTTTAAATGCTCACAGGCTTTTGCTAAAGTGTTGATTGTAGCGTCTGGCATTTGGATGTTTGAGGTTGGTTGTAGATGCTTGCTGATCACCTTCTTGAACATATCTAATGTTGCTCATGTAGTCCTCTTCTGTCTGTTTGTGAGAAAACTAAAGATGATTACAGTTATTGCAACTTCATCTTTATACCCCAAGCCAAAACCCAATACTGACCAACAATCAAAGCTGTTGGCTGACCCCTGAAAAAACTTAGATCGCATGCTCCACTTTGACCAAGGCTGAGACCTATTGTGAGATGAAGTGGTTTGTTACACTTTATGTCACAGGGTGTTGGTGGTGAGTTAGAGTTCGGCCTCGCCAGTTGAACAAAAGTTTTAATTTAATTTTCAATAAACAGCACAATTCACAATATCACAACACATTCATTTCTTTCTTTATGTTCTAAATTTATTTAAAGGCTGTCTGTCAGGAAGGGAATCTTCCTCCTAACAAAACAACAAAAACAAAAAAGGATGGTGATGGTGGGCAAAAAGCACCACCACAGAGGAGTCATTGTTGGGAAAGGTCAGTATTTACAGGGCCAAAATGGCTCAGAGTTGATCTCTGCATATCTCATGGACAGCTGAAGTGACCTCCTCTATCACCCGGTCTATGACCTCTTCAGGCATGTGGGGCCACAGAGGCAGTCGAAGCAGCTCCTCGTAGACTAAATTGGTCACCTGCATCTCTCCATGGACTCTTCCAAAACGTTTACCTCCTGGGGCAGCATGAAGTGGCACATAGTGAGTAACCACTTGAACTCCCTTGGCTAAGACAGCTTCTTGAACTTTGGCTCTTCTTCCAGGACCATGGACAAGAATGTAGTACAGATGACCATTATGCTTACAATGATCAGGCACAATGGGACGACGGATCAGAGCTTGGTCCTCCAGGTGCTTCAACCCAGCATGATATCTCTCCCACACATGCACACGGCGGCTGTTGATCTCAGCCGCCTGGCACAGCTGAGCGTAGAGGAAGGCCGCAGTGATTTCAGAAGGCAGAAAGGATGATCCAATGTCTACCCAGGAGTACTTGTCTATCTTGCCAAGCATGAACTGGTGGCGGTTGGTGCCTTTCTCCCACACGATGTATCCACGAGACTGGAGGTCAGCCCTTCTCACCACAATGGCACCTCCCTCACCGCTGATAATGTTCTTTGTGTAGTGAAAGCTGAAGGTGCTCATGTCCCCAATGCCACCAAGGGTTCTGCCTTTATAGGTTGCCTGAATGGCATGAGCAGCATCCTCAATGAGAAGAAGATCATGGCGCCTGGCAATGGCAAGGAGCTCGTCCATCTCTGCACCCACACCTCCATAGTGAACCACTACAATGGCTTTGGTTCTGTTAGTGATGGCTGCCTCAACCTTCCTTTCGTCCAAGTTGAGGGTGTCCAGACGTATGTCCACAAAGACCACAGTGGCCCCTCTCAAGACGAAGGCGTTTGCACTGGACACAAAGGTGTAGGATGGCATGATCACTTCATCTCCAGGTCTAATGTTAGCAAGCACCGAGGCCATCTCCAGAGCGCTGGTGCAGGACTGAGTCAGGAATGTCTTGGATCCTGTCATGTTCTCAAGCCACTCATGACAGAGCCTCGTGTACTCAGCGTCACTCTGCATCCCACGGGCTATGGCATCCTGAACGTAGGGCACCTCTTGTCCTGTCGTGTAAGGCACACAGAAAGCCACCTTTCCATTTCCACCACTCTTTGGTTGTTCCTTTTCGACCACAGGCAAGAAATGGAGGGGTTTGGTAAGGGGCAAGTGAGGGACGTCTTCCATATGTAACAAGAAAGAGAGCTGGAACCACTTGCTTAGTGTAATGAGGGTGATGATAATATTGAGTGTGAGGATGCACACATTTATATGTGCCCATGGCAGCTGCAAAGGAATCAGCAAGGTCCTCAAGCTGAACAGCACAGCACGGCCTCTGTGTGACAGAACTGTCCTTAGTTTCATGAAACTTTGAAACTTCCTCCAGCTGACGCCACCTCACCGTTCCTCTGAGCCCCTAGAACAGCTTTTGTTTTCCTTTCTCAAAAAGGGGGGTCTCAATAGCTCCATTCTCAACTTGCAATAATAATAGAAGTGGACAAGAGGGTGATCACTGCAACATTGTAGGCGGCTTCCGAGGAAAGACGTGTTACCACGTCATCTATCATACAATTGGGTGAATTAAATATCCGAAATTTCATTACCAATCGGATATTTTCTTCCGACCAATTGTATGATAATGAAGTGCTGCAACACGTCGTGGCATTTTGATTGAAAACAGAAAAATCAAAGAAACCCACGTACTTTCCCCTTCCCAAAAGGGGTGCACAGCGCATGTCTGTTCCTTCCTTTTTTTTATATATTTGTTTGAATTAGTTTCCCTTTTCTTTTTGACAACATGCAACTGCTGAGAGCCAACAAAGTGGAACCAAGCAAGACACACACACCACCACCACGATGAAAAAAATCTAAATAAATTTACTTTAAGGCGGCTACTGACAGTTTGCGTGTTAGAACGTAATAATGTCGACAATTGCGTTCTAACACGTCATCCTGAAGGTGTTTTGTCCAATCAAAAAAGCGTTGAATTTTGAGTTATTATTGCTGACTTTTTGACTGACCAATGAAAAAAACTGTCAGTAGCCGCCTTAACTAATGAAAAATGCTGTCCCATTCTTTGCTCTTCTAAATGATTCAGAATGTCGACATGATTCTAGATAAATTCAGAAACACGTTGGCTAACTCCTTCCAATTTAATGATAATTCAAGGTGTAGTAATAACATTTACAAAAAAAACTCTCCTCTCTTTGAATCAGTGCAGTTGTTGATTGCTCAGCCAAACCTCAATAGTAGGAGCAACACCTGTTTTGCTTCCTGGCCTGGAACAAGAAGGTTTTTGAAGATGCACTTAAATCTGCAGATCTTTTTTTTGGGACATTCTTGTTAAGAGGCCAACACAACAAGTTACCACAGGCAATTGGAGAAGCAAGAACATACCTTTCAATTAAACTTTCCAAGTGCTCTCCACGACTCAATATTGCCTCTATGTTCTGATGCATCACTTCTTTCACTTCATCTGAACACATCATATGATGAACATGTTAGTATCTTTTTAAGTGGCTATTTAATACACTGTACTATTCTAACCTAGTTCCTTTTGAATTTTGTTGATTTTATCTGCTTCATCAGGTTGCTGATACTTGATAAGCAGGCTTGTCAGGGCATCTGTCTTGAACTGTACGTCAGAGTTAAATGTGTGCCAATCTTCCCTCTTATGAGCACTGAGAAATTCCTCAAGTACAATTCTGCACAACGACAGACCTACTCTGTTTTACACCAAAGTCGAGGACATGTCATCATCCATCAATTGGACATGTCTCTCATTTGAGATTTGGCAGGCAGGTTGTTACCTTGAGGGGTAAGATTTATCAGTGATGCATGCACAACCCAGGCCATCTGTATGGACGTATGTGTGGCACAGATAATCGCCCTCCTCAATGACCTGTTTCTGACCTAGCTGGGTTCTTTGTACCACACTACGCATGAAAAACTTGATCAGCTCTTGCACTGTACCTGATTGAAGTACACAGAGATAGAGAGTAGTCAGGAATGAAGTCCCCTTCCTCATCATCAGGGGGAAGGTGGGGTTTGTGTGGATGGGTAACCTCTTTTGAAAAAACCAAACGAAGTGAGTTCATACTCAGACTGTAAGAGGATGGGCGCCTGGACAGGTCCCCTGTGCCTCATTACAGCAATGGCAAACAGCTGAGGCATCGTTTCTAAGCTTATGGGTGTTTGTAAAAACAAAATGGCTCTACACTAATCACTTTTTAAGAAGGCGTTACATCTACAAGGGATAAAGACTAGTTTTAGTAGAGTGTTGAAGCAATTCAACATCACTATCTGAGAAAAGTGACTAATGTCTCAGACCTAAAATAGAACTCTTCAACTTAGAGACGAAGCTGATGAAACTAAGAACAGAGTTTTACACAGATATCTAAAAGAAATCATGATGTGTAATCCTTTCATCCAGATCAAGACAACCTGTTTTGAAGAATGAAAAGGGTCACACTTACAGAAACATAATGGTACTTTTGCATTACATTGTTAAATAATACACTTTCAAAGGAAAGACAAATGTTGTTTTGTACTTTTTTCTTTTTTTGTTTGTGAGAGATTAAGATATAAATACAAATTAATGCAGTACCATGTTTTTTGTTGTTTCAAAATATATATAATGTGTATGTATAATTATGTATCAAAGCTGTGTCATGCATTGAAGAGAGTTTGGTTTAAGGTCTTGAGGGAAGGGTACTCTGATCTCTCCAACTGCCTCTGTTCTTCAACAACCTGAGCTATTTTCTGTATGCTTGTTTCACTCACAATGCCCCCAGCCACTATTTCATCCAAGATGTAGTGCACCTTGGTATTATAGATGCACATACATGTAGTAGAAGATTAATAATTAAATACAGAAGAGGTTATAACTTGAGTGCAAAAGAGTTTCATGAGTAAGCTTTGTAGATGTACGTATGTATGTATGTATGTTGGAATAGATACCTTGTCCATGTGGTAGATGAGGTCTAACTCACACACGTTGTGGAAAGTTTGGTTGAGGGTCTCCACGAAGATGTGTATGAGATCCAGTGTGCCCAGCTCGCTCTCAGCTTGGTCTATACAGAATATAAAGTGCACAGTGGCATAGCTCCTGTACACTGCTTTGATGTCTTGGCCCAATGGGTCTCCTGTCTCTAAGAAGTTGCTCATTCTGGGTGTTCTCCTGGAGATCAGTGCATGAAGATCTCTCACCATTCGCTTCTGCTCTTCCTGTGTCTGTTGGTTTTGTGGTGGTGGCATTGAGCTTCAATTATGAAGTGAAGCATCTTTGCAGGGTGTGCTTCTTGTGTTGGGGAGGGGGGGGTTTGACACAACAGAGATGAGAAGAAGCAAAAGTACGCACAAAGTCAGTGTATAGTTTTATCAAAATAGGGTTGCCCTGTCGGTTGATGATGAGCACTGCCTTGATCATGCTGCCAAATGCCAAGTTGGTAGCAGCCTTTTAATCTCCCCCAAGCAAATGCAGAAGGCTGAGAACATGTTAAAAAAAAAAGTTTGAGGTGACAGATCTGAGTCAGTAAACCGCAAAAAAACCGGCTTTTAGGATCCTTGTTGGTTGAAGACGTACCCAGATTTATCCCTGAATGTAAATGTCGACTTTATTTATTTAATTTTTCATTTTTATTATTAAATTTATAAAGGGTCGGTATGATCGGAATGCTGCCAAATAAAATAAAAAAACAAATTTTTTGTGATGATTGAGTGATTGATGGCAATGGCGATTTTTGTGGACCAACAACTTCTTCTCTCTGCTTTGCGCAAGCAATGTTCACGGGATCAAGCACCCCAGCTGTACTGTGCAGGCACATGTTCCCTGGAGAGTAATAATGTTCGGGCAGAGATAACAAATGGAATTGAACGGATTGAGTCACCCCTTGCTCATGATTATTCATATTTCTTTGATCAATTCCTCGTTCCAAACCGGTATCCCCCACCCCCTTCGCCACCTTCTTCTCTTCCTCTTGGTGTATTCATTTCCATTTGGGATTGTGGCAAGACCAGCACTGGCAGAGGGTCTTTGTGATGACTGGCCTGCATTCAAAGATTGGGTTAAGGAAGGTGAGTCCATGAATCAATCAATCATGCTTCCACTCGTCAAGTTTACACAGAGTTGACTCTTCTTCCTCTTTTGCCTGGTCGATGGAACACAGGCGAAAGAGGAAAGGAAATAGATCTGGAATATTTCAAAGCCAACTTTGGAGATGCAAAACTGAGTGTTGCTGAGTGCAACGTCAAGGAATTCTCTGACCAGAGGAGAAAACAGATGACAATGAGCCAATTTATAGATTATTGGACCAAGCTCAAGGAAAAAAGAGAAGGAAAAAGCATGGTAAGGGAGAGTGTGACACGAAATTAACTATATGCAGACGCTCTACTATCCATTCTATCTGATATTTGATCTCTTCTAATAGCCTGAAGACGAGCCCTTATGGTACAACAAAGATTGGCACTATGTACTTCAAAATCCTGACAAGAAGGCCTATATCCCGCCATTGATCTTTTCTGATGATTGGATGAATGTGTACTGGGACTCTAGGTATGAAAGGAGTGTCTGAAGTCTTCTTCAAGCTTCGAATAATTAAAATGCAAAGCACCTTATTAACTCTTTCCATTCCTGACAATGTTCCAGGCAAGATGTGGATGATGATTACCGTTTCGTGTATATGGGGCCCCAAGGCAGTTGGACACCACTTCATAGTGGTTGGTTCTCGCTGCTCTCTGCTCTCTGCTCTCTATGTGTGTTACAAAGCAGAGAGATTATAACAGCTCACATCCCAATTATAAATAGATGTGTTTAATTCGTACAGCTGGAGTGCTAATATATGTGGAACGAAAAAATGGATCATCTTCTCTCCAGACCAAAGCCCTTACCTCAGAGTACGACTGTCTCTTAGAGAATTCCCCAACTACTGGTACTCAATCATGTTTATTTCTTAGGATAAATTTGGGAATCTTATGTATAATGTGGAGGAGGACCAAAAGGATACTGTGAGGTTTCCTCACTTCCATAAAACAAAGCCTATATATTGTGTGCAAGAAGCCGGAGAATCGATCTTTATACCAAGGCAAGCATCTTACCTCTCATCGTACCCTCCATCTCTTCTCATCCTTATTATTGGATCTGTATCACAGTGGTTGGTATCATCAGGTTCTCAATATGGAAGGCAAGATACCACACACACGCACACACACGCACGCACACACACACACGAGAGAGAGAGAGAGAGAGAGAGAGCGCAGAGAGCATAGGAGTCAAATTTCAATTATTGTAATTGTGCATTATTGCTTCCTCTATAGATACCATATCTATCAATCATAACTGGGCAAATGGATGTAATGTTCATTTGTTGTGGAAGCATCTTCTGCATGACTACCGACTCGTTCTCAAGGAGCTAGATGACTGTAAAGGAACTGAAGGTATGTGCCAATTCCCATTCCTTCTCACAAATCAACAATATCAACAACAACAATCTGCAGGATGGGAAGAACAATGTCAAACAGTGTTGAAAACCTTCTCTGGCTGGAATATGCATGAATTTGAAAGGTTTCTTCTGCACATAGCGCGCATATATATCAACACACTTGAGCAACTGCATTTTACTTGTGAAGCAACACTCCAATCTGTTGATAAACAAAACCAAAGGTATGCATTTGGCTCTCTCTCTCTGCTCTCTGCTCTGCTCTCTCTGCTCTGCTCTCTCTCTCTCTCTCTGCTCTGCTCTCCATAGTCACTATTCCAGATTCATGGTATAAACCTCTCTCTGCTCTGCTCTTACTCAGAGGCTCACTGGGAGAGAGTGGTGATTCCGCAGA
>CDFI01107034.1:3053-17952 GCA_000826405.1 Acanthamoeba divionensis | reverse complement strand
AAGGGGGAAGAAAAGAGGGAAACCATTCAGCAAGGTTGCCTGGCAGGCACAAAAGAAATCCACTTTTCCTTTCCTTCTGTCTTCCCTGTTCCTGCTCGTGGTCCTGCTTTGGGGTCACCCCCCCAAATTCACTTGCTTTGATCCAGAGAGCTGACCATGTCCTGGAGGAAAGAATCAGATGTAAGTGTTGACAAGCCCCCCTTTGCTTTATGCAATAATCCCCCTTCTTGTGTGTTGGAATTGTTCTGTTTTCTTTTCTCTGTGATGCTTCATATTCTATTTCTTGTTTCTTGTTTCTTGTTTTATTGACTTGTGCAATATGATCTGTGTGTGAAAAGAATGAGCTGGAAGGGTATTTACAAAAGTTTGCAGCGAAGGGCCTCTTGAAGGTGTGGAACACAAGATGGTTTAAGCAAAGGAAAGGGGTGCTCTATTATTACAAGAAGAAGGGTGATGCGAGCCCTCTTGGCAAGATCACCATTGAGGAAATAGAGGTAGTGAGATTAAGGGACACGCACACTGCTGACAATGGTGGACTTGTGATCAACATCAATTCTTCTGTGAACTTTAACATTCACACAGAGAAGGACAAGCTTCCCAGAAATAATAGAGTCTTTGAGATTGTGACTCCACAGAAGATAGTCATCCTGGCCTCTGAGAACGAGGCTGATGCCAAGAGATGGATAGAGCTCTTGAACTGGCATGTTGAAAGGAGGAAGCGAAGAAAACAGATGGATCTGGAAGGCCTGATCAGATCCAACAAGCATGATTATGATCTCACAAACATAAGCACACTGCAGAAGGAAGGAAGTAACGAGACGACATCAATACTGTTAGTTGATGTGACTGAAAATTTGTCCAAAGGGAGTGAACCTAATGATGAGGAACGAAAAGATCAACAGGAAGAGGAAAAGAAGAGTAAAGAGAGGAATTATGAGGACAAACAATCTGGATTGATTGATGGAGAGAAGGTTATCCTAAGAGAAAGTGACGTTTTGCTGTCCCACCACCTCATGAGCAAAGGAGAATGGGGTGCCCTTTGGGTCACAAACTACCGAATCATTTTTTCAAAGGTACTGGAACTGTTTTCCATTTTCAATAGAGAAGAGAGCTGAGATCATAGGATGCAACTAAGAGAAGAAAATAATGAAGATAAGATATTAAGTTATAATGTGAAATAGGATGGCAATCATGAGTCTATTCCCTTGGGTATGATTTTCAAACTGGAGAATGCCAAGCACGAAGAGAAACTGTTGCTCGGATTCATACTCACATGCAAAGATTTTCGTTCCATATCTCTCTTCTGCGCTCACCCACACGCGACGAAGTCCCTTCAAAGGGTCTTCAAACAGTACCTGTTCCCCCAACGGATAAGAGATCTATTCGCTTTTCATAATAGAGAGCGGTTCCCTTTGCAGTCTGAGTTGTTGGGGTGGCCTTTATATTCTACGGATGGAGAATTCAAGAGGCTGAAGCTCTCCACTGAGGAATTTAGGGTCACAAATATGAACAACTCCTATATGCTTCCAGACTACCCTGCCAAGTTCATTGTTCCTGCTTCCATAAGTGATGGTATATCCGTTTTATCTCTGCCTTTCATTAGTAACGTAAGCAAAAAAGTATACTGTTGCTGATGATGTTGTTCGCAGATGACATTATGGCCTGTACACAACTTGAGCCCAAGTGGAAACGAGCCATCATTGCTCTATGTTGGCGCCATGCGAAGACAAAAGGTTGCCTCTATCGCTCAGGGGAACACTCTTCTGTCAACTTCCCTGTTCCTGCTGCTGCTCCAGGACCCAGGGAACCTTCGATTCGAGGTATGTCATAACACCAGCTTCATCATAAAGACTTCTTTACACACTCTAAATCCCAGCTCTCTTCTCTTTTTGGTAAAGGAGAGGTCAGCAGGTCTGATAGCATGCTAGAGCGCGTGCTGTCCCTGGTCCCGATGGCGATGGCACTCAGGGTTATAAACACGGGAAGGAAGCTGAGTTCACCATTCTCAGTCTTATCTGGTTCTGCTGCTTCAACAGGAGACAACTCAGGTTCTTCTGCCATCTCACTTTCAAATCTTCAACTTGAAACAATTTAAATAATATATTATGTTATTTTCTTTTTCTTCTACAGCCACCCAGAAGATTGAATGCATAAGCACACGTACTTGATATCCTTACCCACTCATTCATAGCTTATGAATTAATACCTTTTAATTGTCCTGCAGAGTGGGGAGCTATTGAATTCCGATATGCTGGCCTGGCTCCAACTCTTGGCGTAGAGGAAAATCTCATTCAGCTACAAAACCTAATCTTGAGCTTTGACTTTGAGAAAGGCGAAGCTATCAGGTGAGTGAAAATGGTCCTTTTTCAAACAAAAAGATAAGATAAGACAGGTTTTACTACTTTCTTGGATTGAACAAGGAGTGTAAAGCGTTGTGAACAATAATCGTGTAATTGATTTGCTTTCCTCTATGTGATGGTGCAGTGCTCAAGGGGTGACAGATTCTGAGTTCATGGCAGAAATGGTGTGTCAGCATCTGGAATGGAAGAGGGAACTGAATAGTACTAAGTGGCTGCAGGGTATACGCAAGCTAATGGAGGTTACATCACGCGTGCTATCGCTGTTGCATCTCGGAGAACCTGTACGTGCAGCCTGTAAAGCAATGAACCACAGCAGCATATTTACCTTCTGAATCGATATGCTATTTGGGACAGGTTGTAGTATATGGAGGAGGTGAAGGTGGGGAGACAGTAGCCCAAGTAGTATGTTTAGCACAGTTGTGCCTAGACTCCCATTGCAGAACCATCCGTGGCTTTTCGACCCTTATTGAAAAGGAGTGGTGCGCCTTTGGTAATCACCATAACCACTCCGTGACTCTTCATGATTTTTTTCCAATCGATGTACTCCCTACAATAGGTTTTAAGTGGGGACAAAACAATAAGAAGAAGTATCAGCCACGTCAGCTTTCATTCTTGTTCTTGCAGTTTCTTGATACAGTGTGGCAGATGTGGGAGCAAGCGCCCTTTCTTTTCGAGTTTGATAGTACTTTGCTCATGTTTCTTATTGACGCGCTCTACAGCACACGCTTTGGAACCTTTTTATCTGATACAGAGAAAGAAAGAAAGACAGGTACGAAGACAAAATCACGAGTTATTTGATTCTAGGTAAAAAAATCCGTGATTTATGTTTACTTACCTCCTCTGGTTCAGGTAAAGACCAGCTTATGCAGCGTACGGTATCCGTATGGTCATACATAGATAGTCACATTGACCAATTCAAGAGTAAACTCTTCGACAGAGTTGCTTCTGAATCTGCGTCTCTGATCCCTCAACCATCTCAAGTACGTCGTTGGTCCATAAAATCTCTGGGAATTGTTCCATGTTTGGCGAGACAGTAATTCTCACTAAACAAAATTGCATTTATTGTTTCAAGGTAAAACTCTGGTCTGCTTACTACCTGCGCTATTCTTCCCACGCTTCAATGACTGCTGGTTCTGATTATATAAAAGGCAACCTTTTCCTCATTGCTCATATTCAGTATACGAACAGTAAAATAATTGTGCGTCTTATTAATATATATATATATATATATATATATAGGTGCCCAAAGTGACCGCCCTCTGGCCTTACACCTTCAGGGAAAGGGGCTCTATGACATCCCTTGTTCCATTCCAAATGCTCTGGGTCGCCGAGTGCAATACCTTGATCTGAGCCACAACTTCATCACCTCTATTACTGTTAGCCTGAGCCATCTCACTTGCCTTCATACTCTCCGTTTGGCCTACAACCAGATGACAACAATTCCCTATCAGTTAACATTATCCCTGCAAAAGCTACACAATTTAACAAGCATTGACCTCAGCTACAACAAACTGTTCAACTTAGAGCCTTTTCCTCCATCAGTTGTCAATAGTCTTAACTTCTTAGATATCAGTCATAACCAATTCACACAAATTCCTTCACATTTTACTCTGCTCAAGTCCCTGGCCACTCTAAATCTAGGAACCAACCGTCTGGTAGAAGAAACAGGTGCCCACCCAATGTAATATTTTCTCTCACAGTAAACATTACCTCACTTTTGCATGCGATAATTATCTAGGAGCAGCTGGCATTCCTGAAGTCGTTATGGGGCTTACCTCCTTGACCCATCTTGACATTTCCAACACCAATATCTCTCAGATTCCAACCAAGTTATTCTCTTCTCTGCGCAAGCTACGTTATTTGGATATTTCTGGCAATTTCATCACCAACATGCCCTCTGGCTTGGCACTCCTGAACCAACTCAAAGTATTGAATATATCCAACAACATACTTAACCTTCTTCCTGATGAGCTGTGGCAGCTTGGTAGCACGTTAAGGGAGCTTTATGCCTCCAAGTGTTTCCATGGCATTCCATATGTTGCAACAGATGGACCAAGCTTAGATAGAACGAACGCAGATATTGTCAGAGACAGCCAGAAAATAGATGAATTTGAATCTAGGTCTGACCTTACTCTATTTTCCGCTCTGTTTTCTCTGCGAGTGCTGTTCATTCCCTTCGTGCTAAATGTTTTGTCTTTAATCCATTTCAGTGAGCTCTTATCTCTTCCTTCACAATTTGGCCACCTGACAGAGCTGAGAGTACTAGACGTCTCTTGCAACTCCCTGTCCTTCATCCCCTCGTATCTTTTTGCCTGTTGGCCCAAGCTCAGAGCTCTGCATCTAGAGGACAACAGTATCACCTACATTTCCCCTGAGATCCGTCAGCTTGGCTCTTTGCAGGAATTATATCTGCAGAACAACATGCTAGAGAGCTTATCTGCTGAGATAGCGCGCTTGAAAGAGCTGAAAGTATTGAATTTGAAGAATAACCGAATTGCTGCCCTTCCACCACAAATCGCCTTATTGAAAAAGCTGCAAACCTTTAGAGTGGGTGACCAAAACAATCAGCTCCGGACTCCCCCGAGGGAAGTGGTTCAGTTGGGCACTTCCCACATAATCTCTTTCTTGGCGCAACTTCTTCACGGGCAACAACCTTGCTTTAGGATGAAAGTCATGTTTGTCGGTCAAGAGAACGTTGGGTAAGTTTTTTCTTCTGTTTTCGCCAATGTATTTCGTTGTGAAAGATTCCAACATCTCTCTCGCACACAGTAAAACTTCTTTGATGAAGTCGTTGAAGCAAAAACGAAAGGATTCTCGTGGGGTTGCACGCAGACCCAGTCGCTACGGTGGTACTGCGTTGCATCAGAGTGCCTCCGCCCTTCCGCCCTCCCCTCCCCCTTCCTCTAGAAATGTCGCCACAACAGGACTTGCAACCAGCAGCAGGTGAGTAACGTCCTTTTTATGCCATTGTGTAGTTAGTCTATAAGGCAGAGTAATTTTACTTTGCGTTTGTATTGCATTACTCTCTTTGTATAATTGGTCTAATGCATGGTTCCCTCGTACAGACAAGTATTCTCTCCAGTGAGGCGGTCAATCGATAATGATACTTCTCAGACCGGAGGAGGGGGTGGAGTGCTGGCCACTATGTCTACTGATGGTATTGACATTGACCAGTGGACGCTGAACATCCCATGGGGTTCAGACGGACACACTGAAAATGTCACCCTGAGCACTTGGGATTTTGCTGGTACGTTGCCGAATTATAAATATGAGCCTCTTTCTAGTTGACTGAAATTATGCCATCAGGTCAAGACATTTATTATTCGACCCACCAGTTCTTTCTCTCAGAGAGATCACTCTACATTGTGGTTTTCAATCTTCTTGCTCCTGAGCAGTCCCATGTTGAGTTCTGGTAAATTAGCTTCCTCATCTTTATCTCTATGTGTGGACACTGCTCTCTTTTATAACTCATACTTGCGTACGTTAAAACATTCTTCAGGCTTCAGTCCATCAAAACTGGTGCCATAAATTCACCTGTCCTTCTGGTGGGTACTCACAGTGAGCACGAGAAATGTACTGACGAATATATAAGTGCAATGCAAAAAAGGTTCTGTCGCCTCTGTGTTCCTCTCTGCCTTCCAGTTCTAATGTTGTTCTTTGATTCAGGCTGGAAGACAAGTACAAGAAGCGCTTCCCCAACATAAAATCAATTCACTTTGTAAGCTGTTTGAATGGCAAGAATTTGGATAATCTGGTCGCTGGCATTCAGGATATCATAGCGGCACAGGAGTGCATGGGTCAGCCACTGCCCAGCAATTACTTGGAACTGGAACGGATGATTATCGCTGAAGCAAAAGGCAAAATTCCGCCCATCATCTCTTGGAACGAATATAAGTCACTCGCCAGCCTATGTCTCATTGAGGTAAGAAAAGAAGTGCTAAAAACAAACCTCTAAGGCGTTACGCCCTTGCATATTGACATTTTTATTTGGTCCTCTGTTTTTCTTGAATTCCGCTTTTCTTTTCCTTTTGACAGGAGGAGAAGGACCTTCTCACTGCAACTACCTTTTTACATAATTTGGGCTCTCTAGTTTACTTCCCTAATGATGAGAAGGTTTGTTGGATCTATGAGTAACCACCTTGTTTCGGTGTCGCGATATGTAGTGTTTGATAGATCTTACTTAGTACTTTATTTTCCTTCATAGTTAAAAGATGTGGTAATCTTGGACGCTCAGTGGCTAATGGATGTAATGTCTACGGTCATCTCAACTAAACACAACTACTGCAGGTAATTCTACATATTTAATTTGAAGGTTTCTCTTCTCTCTACCTAACCCAGTTGTTGTTCACAAGGGACGGAATATTAAGGCACACCCATTTACCCCACATCTGGAAGCCTCCTAACTACCCGGCTTCTATTCATCCCTTCATATTGTCCTTATTGGAACGTTTTGAAATTGCCTTTCCTATTTTGCCTCATACTCACAAACTTGGTACAACCCTCACTATCGATATGTACATATATGGGTTATTGACTGCTACCTCTTTTTATCCAAGGTGATTTTCGGCTTTCTCTGCGATTTAATAGTGTACCGAAGCATTTGCAACCTGGAGAAGCACAAGAGTCTGAAGAGTTGTCTCTGGTCCCTTCTCTTCTTCCGGAAATCCGCCCAGCCTCGAAGCTTAATCATGTGTGGCCTGCTGTAAAAGGTAATTTATTTGACTTCACCAAAGCCTTTAGCACTTTATAGACTCGTGCACGGTCACTCAATTGGTCTTCTAACTATTATCGCAGGAGAGAAAGAATCCCAGTTTGGGCGCCATTATAGATTCGACTTTATCCCTAAGGGATTCTTTGGGCGGGTGATGATACGGTTACTAGCCTTTCCCTTACAAGCAAAGATCTATTGGCGCTTTGGCATGCTTGCTCAAATGGGTAGAGAGAAGATACTGATTGGTATGACAGCTTGGCTGTTTGTTTACTTTGGTTGCAAGACTGATTTATGTGCTCGCTCCAAACATAGAACTCCAGCCTGAGAGTGAAAGTCTTAAAGTAACTGTGCGATCCGAACTTGAGGGCGAGCAATTATCGCAGCTGTCATGGCTTGTCTTTGCCACCCTAGATTCCCTCATCTCTGACTGGTACCAACTTAATGTATGACTCTAACCACTCCCACCTCTCTTAGTTCTCTGATCAATGTAATTATTCCAACAGGTGAGAGTTTTGATTCCATGTGCGCATTGCATGGAGCAGAGACGGGTCAATCCTTTCCTATTCCCATTAGAAAAATGTCGGAGGGCAGCCGAAATGCCTGGAAACTCCTTTTTGTTCTGTCCCAACGGTTTCCCACCCTCTCTCTCTCTCTCTCTCATAAAGTTCTAAACTTGTTCATGATGCACAGCCGGCGATGCTGACCTTAAGCCCGTGCGTCTTGATATAACCGCACCTGATTTGGCAATGGTAAGTTAAGTTTTAAGCCTGTGGCATGACCACAAAATTGCTAAGCAAACAAATGCATTCGTTTTCTTTCTATTCTGTTGCTTTCAGGTGCTTCTAGAAGCCCATAAGATTCCGTTTTCACAGCTTCAGAAAATTGAACCACCAATTGGCGAAGGTCTCTCGGTTCTCTCCGCTCTCTCTGGTGTACGTGTCTAAGGCTTTATTGAACAACAGGCGGCTATGCGGTGGTGCACAAGGGCTGGTGGCAAGAGCAATTAGTTGCCATCAAGGAGCTGAAGCCCTGGCAGCCTGCAGATCCATACGACATTGGGCGTAACTCCAGCGAAGACCAACGCAACAAAGCCTTTGACGAATTCCGTCACGAAGTCTGGATAATGAGGTAATTTCTCTTTACTGCAAGGGAAAAAACTCATGATACAAAATAAGTGACATTCATCATTATCTTTTATTCTCAGTGGATTGTCCCACCCAAATTTGGTGGAGCTGAAAGGTTTTTGTGTGAATCCGCCTTGCATTGTGACAGAACTTGTTCCCTTGGGTAGTTTGTATGACTTTCTCGCCGACGAGTTCAATAATTCTGTGCTTGATTGGAAGCTGCGCTTGAAAATTGCCAAAGACATTGGTTAGTGGAATTGTTCTCTGCCCTGCTTTAAGATATCTCTTCTCATTTTTATCTACCATTTGTGTCTGTAGCAAAGGGGTGTGCTTTCTTACACAGTGCCTCTCCTCCTGGTACAGTATTCCCAATGGTTCATTACGTACATTCGCCCACTTATGCTCGACTTGTTGGCGTTTTTCACAGTGATCCATCGTGACTTAAAGAGCCCCAATATACTATTGGTCGATCTATCAGAAAATGCAGCCATTGCTGCAAAGGTGTGTGATTTTGGAGTGTCTCTGAACATTGCCCATCGTACTGCTGGAAGAAAAGTGGACTGCCCAGGTAGCCAACATGTTCTCTCCTCTTAATCCTCGTACAAATCCTTAAACTATGATCTGAGATCATTCTTCGCCTTTTATAGTTTGGCTAGCGCCTGAGGTCATAGAGGGCAAATCTTATACAGAGAAGGCAGATGTTTACTCTGCTGGAGTGATATTATGGGAGCTGCTCACCAAGAAACGATTTTTTGGAGAAATCTCATTTAATAGTTTGATTGAAGATATGATAGTGAACGGAAAGCGGCCTGATATCCCTGATTATTGTATACCTGATTACGCCGATCTTATCAGAGTATGCCAGATTCTCCCTTCTGTTTGATTCCTCATCTATGGTACTAACAAAATATATCTAGGATTGTTGGCATCAGGATTCTCTCAAGAGGCCAGCATTTACAGAGATAGTGGCGCGAATAGAACTAATCATAGAGAACAACTACCCTGAAATCGCGCAGTATGATGCGGGACTAGATAATCAATGGAAAGAATATGTTGAGACACGGCGCAAGGCCAGAGAACAGCGTAAAGATTCACATGAACAAGTGGAATTGAAAGATAGTATAAAGGCAGACGAAGAGGTTAGATCTGAGCAACAGAGAAACGATGACCTTGACAAGAAGAAAAGGCCGCGCACAACCACCTATGCACAACACGCTGGGAGATCGAAGGATAATATTTTGATATACTCCCGCTCCGTTAGAAAGAACACAGCCCTTCATGACACCTCTTCTGGAAGCTTCACCAGACAGCAGATATGCACCTTGATTGAAGAATTTGTTAACAAACAGAAAGAAGAAAGGAACAGTCTAGGTGATAAGTTAACAAGGGTAAGCGTTTCTAAGGAAGAGGAGGATAGAGATAGAAAAGAGGAAGATGGTAACGAGGATGTGGAAGGTGATGAAGAAAGAGAAGCTGGAGACATAGTTGGT
Source organism: Acanthamoeba divionensis (assembly GCA_000826405.1). NCBI lineage: Eukaryota > Discosea > Longamoebia > Acanthamoebidae > Acanthamoeba > Acanthamoeba divionensis. Next base: position 8,267 of record CDFI01107034.1, on the reverse strand, counting down.
GCCAGAGTTTATAATAGAGAAAAACAGGCGTTAAAGAGAAGCTTTGAAAAGGGGAGAGATACACCTCGTTCATATGGGAGAAGGAACACAGATGGACAGGAAAGTCTCAGTACAGGAACACAGAAGAGGGAGGAGCCAAAGCTCAAGGCACACATCAGTGAGTCGCCAAAGGCCAAAGCAGAGATAAATGGTTCTGGAGATAAGTCAAGTAGACCAACTTCACTGACAAACAAAACAATCCCAGAGAGTAATCAAACTGAAAACACAAAACAAAGGAAGGAAGAAAAAATCAGAATTATCCTGTCAAAAGAAAGGAAAAGGCAGAAGAAAAAGGAGAGAGGAAGAGCAAGGCATAAAAAGAGAGAAGGAAATGGTGTCGAAGAGATAAGAGTGAGAACGCTGATAGGCAGGAAGGGCCTTCTCTTAAGTGGGTCTCCAAGATATAGGACAGGGGAATTGAGGTAATACCCATTCTATTCCTTGATCAGTAATATACCTGATGGCATGGTCATCAAGAGCCTTGTGTGTAAGTTTTTTAATACATATTAATTTCTGTCATAATTCCTTTTATTTATCATTTCAGCCCCGGCCAAGAGAGAAGATCTACTTTGAGTGAAATAGAGACTTCAACTCTTGGGGTAACTTTCTTGCTTAATGTGTGATCTTAGGTGTATTCTTTGTCTGATTGCTTTTTTTTTTTCATTCAAACAGAGGTCACCTCCAAGGTCAATTTGGAAGGTACAACCCACCTTTATTCTCTTCATAGTATTTATATAAATACATTAGAGAGAGCAGAGAGCTTTTCAATGGTGATTTTGTGATATTAATCAAATGAAAATTGTTCAGCATGGAAGGGCAGTATATCCACACCGAACAAAAACTGCGTTTCTCAACACTCTGAAGAGCTTCAAAGAAACCAAGAGAGCAAGTTCACCAGTTGACCATTGTGAAGCTGATTCCTGCATTGTCTTTCAGAAAGAAAAAATAGGCAAAGAGAACAATGAATTAGACGCCAGAGATACAATTGTAAGTAACCTCACCCACAATCTTGGCGAGAAAGATGTGCAAGACAGAAAGAACACAGCAACAAGAGCATCCTTCATGGAACTGGAGAATGAGTTGGCTGATTTGGAAAAAGATATATTGATTTTGGAAGAAGAGTTTTCCTCTGAGATGTTGAAACAACAAGAAATGTAAACTCATTTGTAAACAAACGAAACCAAAAGTGTACAGCAAGATGCGAAAACAATAATTCCAAACCAAGATTGTGAAAGCTACATCTCTTCTGGCTCTCCAGTTGTGAGGTCTATAATACTCTCTCCTTCAACCTCCTCTTCCTCTTCCTCTTCAATCTCTTCACCAGAAATTGCTGGTAAGGTATTTGGCAACCGCAGTTTGTTCATTGTGCAGTCCATGAACTGCAGCACCTTTGGGTGTGCTCTGATGGATCGTGCAGAGAAGTTGAGTAAATGCAGTCCTTCCACAGATGACACCCGTGAAAGCGCCACATAGGCCTGATAAACGGATGTGATCAAAATGTGAATGGAAAGAAAAGAAAAGAACTGAAAGCGGGTTTGCCAACCTGTCCATACTCGAAGACATGAGCAAGGGACATATGTGCTCGGTCAAGTGTGGCTCCCTGGCACTTGTGGATGCTCAATGCCCACGCCAGTCGCAACGGAACTTGCCTTCGTGTCTGTTTTTGTGTCGAAAATAAAATGTATGTAAAAAAAGAGAAAGAGAAAGAGAAAGAGAGATGTTTAGAATCTTCACTTGATTTAAGTGTGATAGTGCAAAAAAAAAGTTTGGAATCTTCTCGATTTTGCGTGTCATCCTTGCGCAGGGGCCATGCTAATCTTCTCTGTATCGTTCCAATTTTAACAGATGGATACTCCCGAAGGAGTTCCGATGGAGTGATGGCATAACTTGACATTTACATAGTCTGATTGTCCTCCCTCTCAGATCATTGTGGGACCGAAATGGTTTACCACACTTTTTTAACTCCGCTTCACTTCTCTCTCCCCAAAGAAGAAGGAATGTTTGCTTACTGCAGTCTGGCCACTTGGCGATTCGATGGACCATTTGGCGGGTTCTATGGTTAGCTGTACGCCAGAGGCAAATCTGATTGTGGGGTAACCTTTTCGTGTTTCGTCCCATCCAATGACTACACCTCGAGCGCCGTTGGTAAGGCCTTAATACACAGAGAGAGAGCAGAGAGGTAAGCCATAAAGATCAGGAAGAATGTAAAGGTGGACCGCTCACCCTTTCTGATATCCAAATTTTTGACTAGCATCACTTGGGCTCCTTTAGTGTGTTGTAAAAAAAAGAACTTCAGCAGAGCAACTTCATAGTAATCTTGCTGTTGAAAGGGAGACGTTACCGATCTTGAGCTTGATGACATCTGGGATGCATTTATCCAGTACAGACGCCCACGTAGCTTTTCCCTTGTCCTGAGCTTTATATTGTTTTCCCTTACCTTCTAACTTGACCAGCATCTCTTCATTCAATTGGTTGACATGCCTATTTGTAGAATATAGCCTTGTTGGTTCTATTCCATCACCCTGGTCAAAAGTTCTGTTGGCACAACTCAGCAGCATACTTTCAGACTCTTGAGTGCAGACACCACGCCTTATTTCATTCAACATGTGAATAAATTTGTGATCTGTTTGTCTGTAGATTTTGTTTAGCTCTATGTGTACTTCTATACATTCTTGCCACGCTTTGGATTCGAAAGCAAATAATCTCTTTGGCATAGTAGCGCCTTCTGTGTGTCATTAAAAGAGTACAAGTTATATCAAATTTCTCTTCAAGTACTCTCTCTCTGCTCTGCTCTGCTCTTATCTGCTCTCCATTTGCTCTCTCACACATACAACAGAAAATATTTTTACCCTTTTCCTGCTTAGGGTTACCTTGCTCCTTTTTCCAGATGGGTGGAAGCTACAAAATAATGTTATGAGATCCTTCAGATATCATAACATACTGGGATGCGTTGTGTAGAGAAGCAGCAAAGAAGCCTACCTGGAAAAAATCGCCAGAACAGACTAGCTGAATTCCGCCAAAGGGCTTATTTTGTCCCCTCACAACACGAGCTATGTAGTCGAGCTTATCAAACAGCTCCCCGTCAATCATGGATATCTCATCGATTATGAGAACCTTGCACCTTTGCCACCACTCTGCATTCCAACCTTCAGCAACAAGATAAGCTAATTCCACTTTGCTGCCCTCACCAAGCCCTATTCCCTTGATACAATATATCATAAAGCATCAGAGAATAGAGATAGTAACAAATAAATATGACTCTGTTGTATGACATACAGCAAACTGATGCAAGGTAATGCCTCCAATGTTAACAGCAGCAGTGCCTGTGCTAGCAGTGACAAACGTCGTAAGAGGAGGCAACATATTGATGATCTGCTTGATCACTGTAGATTTGCCTGTCCCTGCACTGTGATGTAACAGGAAAGAGTAACAAACATGAAAAAGAGATCTTTAAACTATATTTGCTTACACACATGTGGCCCAGTATGGTGGGAAGTGAAATTAGTGATGGTTGATTGATAGACGACAAACCTTCCTGTAAAGAATACGCTTTTGCCTTGATTCACAACCAGGTCCACCAGCTTGCACTGCTCCTGTTATAACATTTAGACACAGCAACGAATGCCGGGTTCAGAGAACTGAATGTACTCAAGTTCATGATGTTAGAAGAAACAAAATGTATACCACTGATAGTACGACGTCAAGAGGCTCTCTTTTAAAGGGCTTTGCAACTTCATAGGAAGTGTCTGGAACAAAAGAGGTTATTTTGGACTTCTTTTGTACCCATTGTCCTGGACTGGGCGCTTCTATTTCACTTTTCTTTCTTTTGCGCTTTGTGTACCTTTTTATTTACAAAAAAAATGTTAGTTGAGAGAGCAGAGAGAGCAGCGAGCAGTAAAATGAGTGGAATTGTGTCGCCATTACTAATGAAACTGTTTTTAACACACAGAGAGAGAGAGAGAGAGCAGACCTTTGCTTTATAATGGTTGGTGGAGACTGCTGTACATCTCTTTCCTTCAATCTGGTGGTGACCTCCTTGGTGAGTGTTGGTTCTATTTGTTCTATGCTTTGGGTGTTGGGAGCCTTTTTATTGTCCCAGCTGGCGGCATTGCCAAGAAACATGTCTTTGAAAAGATCACCATCACCAGCATTGTCAACTTTTTCTTCCTTTCCATCTTCCACTATGTTCTTGTCATGTGATGTTGGCTTAAGTTCTGTCTTTTTTGCCTTCTTGTTGCCCTTGCCAAAGGATTTGCTTACAACAATGGATCTGAGGAGAAGGAGAGAAACAACCAGGGGGGGGGTTAAAGAAGCATGATTCTCGCACAAGAACATCGGCAACACACCTGTGGCCACTTGGACCTGTCGTGGTAGTGTGGTTCAAGCCCATTGAGCCTGCAATCTGATGAACTGTCCTTCTTTCATCAGAAGAAAGGGAATCTGGGAATCTGAGCTCTTGTGCATCAACTTGCGTGGCAAAAAGCTTAATCTTTTCGTAAATGTGTGACGATGTGGTCTCATCTGTTGACCTCTTGAGTTCGTTCATCTTTGATGCAACACAACAAGAATGTCGACAATAAAACGATGTCGACATAATGTGTGGTTTACTTTTTCCTCTCTCGGTTGGCATCGTCTTTCCTTTCTTTTCTTCTTTCTCCCTTCCCCTCACTTTGCGTGGTAAATCTGATCATGTCCAAGAATCTTACCATCGCCACCCCCCATGGCATTGCCACTGGCTTGAAGAAGGGCCACCAAGTGACCAAGCGCAAGGTCTCCGTCAAGCCTTCCAACCAGAGGGTACGATTAAACTATTCCTATTCCTAATTTTTAAAGTTCCCTCCCTAAATGACTTCATATCTTGCATCTACCTTTCGCCCCATTTGAATGCGGAGCTCTGTGCATTCTTCTCTTTTTCCCAAACTTAACAATGACTCTGATAACAGAGACTCGGCAAGAGGACAAAGTTCGTCAGGGATGTCATCCGTGAAGTTTCTGGCTATGCCCCCTATGAGAGGCGCATTATTGAGTTGATGAGGGTCGGTTTGGACAAGCGTGCCCTCAAGCTCGCCAAGAGAAAGATTGGTACACACCGCAGAGCCGTCAAGAAGAGGGAAGAGATGGGTAACGTCGTTGCCGCCCAGAGACTTGCCTCTTCCAAGAAGGAAGAACATTAAA
>CDFI01107033.1:4843-19627 GCA_000826405.1 Acanthamoeba divionensis | reverse complement strand
AAAAAAAAAACAGTTTCACAGATTTCTTGGAGTCCTGAGACATGAAGCAGCAGACAAAGGGAAAGCTAATAAACAGTATTCACATAGACTGGCCTCTCCTGTATGAAACCAAGATACAGAAAGCACTCCAGGCTTTATCTGTGGTACCAAAACTTCTCAATCCTCTGCTTAGGGATTACGGGGAGAGCCTTCAGGAATGGATTGAAACGCCCAAAGTGCTATCTTGTCTCAATGATGGTATGGCAAAGATGACCCTTCTCAAGACTGAAGATGACTCTATAGAGAGCGAACAGGTGAGCTTTCTCCACTCTGTCCATCTCTTTTAAGTATATCAGAATGTTTGTGAGATTACTACTGTGGTGGAGAAGGATCACTGATATCTCCAATTACTCACTCTTGAGATTAGGCACATAATCAGTACAGAGAGGTGCTATTAGCTGTTGAAATGGTGTCCATCATGAGCTCAAGACTGGTGAAGCTTTTACAGGCACTCACCCCAGCTTCCTTACAGAGTGGCTCCACCAGGAGAAGGAAAGGTAAGGAAGGACATATCTGCCCTCCCTTGGTTCAAACGACTGAAGTCTTCCTGCTTACTTATCCCTTTAAATGGACAGACATACAACTCCTTTTTGACACATTGTACAAATCCACCAAGTTTATATACCTCAAATGGCTGAGCAACCTCAAAGGATATGGAGACTACCACCAGCACTCTGCATCAAAAAGAGTGCAAGAAAAGGGGCAAGGCAAGCCATTTCCTTCCAATAAATGGTATTAGCGCCTCTGATGTTCATGTTTGAGTCTTTAGGTTATGATAAAGGGGAGGAGAATGAAGAAGAGGAAGAGGAGGAGGAAGAGAAGCCACATAGTAGGCAGCATGAACAGGCTATATGGCAGGAACTGGAGGCCTCAGAGGGATCTGTCAGTAGATATTTGGAAGAAGAGGAAGCAATGTCATTTTGGATGTACGCATGCAGACAGGTTAGTTATCATTCTTCTACTACTCCTCTGGTGTTCATCTTTTCTAATAGTTATTTCCATCAGAACTTCAGTTTCATGGTGGAGTGGGATTGTCTGTGGCAAGGACTGATCCATTATTTAAGACATAAACTAACAAGAAAACAGAAGCAGAAACTTCAAGATTGCTTAGGTATGGGATTGAGGACAACACCCTTTTGAATCCCTAGCTCATCTGTTATCTAACACCTTAAGATTGGGCCAAGTCTGGAATGGTTAGCATTATTAGGTTCAGAGATTTTCTGAAAGGGCAAGTATATTTCTATGCATGCATATATGTAAAGCACTTTGGGAAAGAACTTGACCAAACCATTGGTTTCCTTTTAATCTTAGGTTCTCTCCCTTTTGTGATTCTTTTTCTAAGGTAAGTACCTCTTTCTTCACCCCCAAACCACACAAGCTCATAACATTGCTTTCTGTAAACAGTTTTGCGAGCTTGCCAGTAATGAGTGAGCACCCTCACCCTCTGGTGTACCAACAAACAAAAGAAAGAAAGACAGATATTAAGTTTCCTCCTGCAGATGGTACTCAGGATTCGTTTCACGTTATGAAGCTGAAAGGCTGTTGGAAGCAGAAAGGCCAGGCACCTTCTTTATCAGGAACAGAAATTTGCTTCCTGCTTCGTTCGCTTTATCACTTGTTGATCCTTCAGGTTGGCAAATTGAAGTTAACAAATGTCTGCAATGTTGAATCTCCTGATATCTTTCCTGTAGGATGCACTGTCCATGTTGCAATCTACAACTACAGCGAAGCTGTTACAAGGAGAGGCAAGCTTATCCCAACTGGGATAGAAGAATTGAACAGAGGATGTTTTTCTGTGGAGCAAGAAGGTACTGTTCATTGAACATCAGCCCACAGTTCATGGAATATTAACACTTGCATACACACAGGGCAGTTGTTCCATTTTTCAAGCTTGCCAGCTCTTGTTTCTTTCTTTAGTGGCCTCTTGTTGAGGCCTTTCTACCCCTCACTAAACTTCGAGCCTTGGTTTTACTCAGACCTCTCTAGCGAGGAAGCCTCAGATGTGCTAAAAAATCAAAACAGAGGTAACTTTCCATTGAAAAGAAGAACTAACACAAGGCAGAAACCTCTTCATTCAACTACACTATTTAAACAACAATAAGCAATTGTAAATCTAACTTTGAGATTGCAGGCACCTTCTTGGTACGCTTCAGCGCGAGGCATCCTCGCTGTCTGGCTACAGCCTACGTGGGCAATGATGGCCAGATCATACACTCACTCATTGAAAAGCTTCCTCCAAATGAGAACCATGGAATCCCTCAAGGTTAACTTATTCTTTCCACTTATATATATCCATATCACTCCCTCATCTGAATTGAAACAACTCAGGCTACAGACAAAAATTAGAAGGAACCCAAGCAAACATGCTTAACCCAATATTTACAACAACGAGCGAGCTAATCGAGGCTTACTCTAGTGTCCTTACTTTTCCATTCATTGACACATTGACCATCATCCACCATATCCAAACTGAGGCCTTGAAGATTGTCCAAGCAATGGAAAAGGAGAATCAACCCAAGAACAAGAAAGAAAAAGGGATGGAGTGGCAAGCTAGACGAATGAGTTCCAGTAGTTCAACAAGTAACAGTAACAATTTGATTCTTGGTGAAAGGAGGCTCACTAGAGGAAGAAGTGACTCTCTCTCACAGAGGGATAAGAGGATATTTGGGGTAGAGCTTGCCCAAGTCATGGAGATCCAAAGAATCAGAGAACCATGGCTTGCAGACATTAGCATTCCACTATTTATTGACCAGGCTCTCAGATACCTATACTCTCATGGTACCACGAGCCCCAACCTCCCTGTTTGTGATACAAAGTGACCAAACATGTTACCCCTCAGTGAAAGAAGAAGGTCTCTTTAGGATATCTGAATCAGCCACAGAGGTCAAACAGATTATTGATAAATGGAATAGAGGTAGGTCACCTTCATATGGTATTCTCTTGATCAAAAGCACAAACTAGGGCCTTCAATTCAGGGCAAGTTAACTTAATATAATGTAGGAATAGAGGTGGACTTTTTCACACTGAACAAGCCTCACTTAGTCGCTCAGCTGCTAAAATCGTTTCTAAGAGAAATGACAAGCCCCTTGATCATTCCTGAACTCTATCCAAAGTTCTTACAAGTCAACCGTAAAGCACCTTCACCAGTTCTCATTTTTCTCATATGATAGTGACATAATCATGTTGTCTTCTCGTCTCTTTCACACCCCAAAGAGGCAACACCACTTTCTCTGGTGCTCCATATGCTACACATGCTTCCAAAGGAGCACATAGAAGTGATGAGGTATCTTCTGAAGCTTCTGCATAAAGTGGCTTTGGAGAGTGACACCAACAAAATGACCGTTTCAAATCTGGGTTTGTTCCTATTCTTCATCATCTCAGACAAAGAAAGAAGACTTCTTCTAAGTCACAGTGCTTTTTTTTTCAGCTGTATGTGTTGGGCCCAACATCATTCGAGACGAAAGGGTCAGCCTGCAGGACTCTCTCAAATCAGCTTCTACCATCTATGCAGCTACATCGTACCTGATACAACATGCTTACCAGATCTTCCCTGTATGTGGCTGAGGTGAGCTGTTCAGTACTATCACCTCCACACCTCTGATGCTATCTTGTGCGGATGAATAGGATTTGGGAAGTTTGTCCCTAGATTACATAGACTATGGGAATCTGGTATTGATGCCCAGTCGCAGACAGATCAAATCGGCAACCAGGGATATGCTTGTACAGTGTCTATACCAATGGCCCCTTGGTCTCACACCAGGATCCTGTACTTTTCCTCCTTCCACATTACGTGCTATGTCTTGCCTTTCAATATAGTGGATACATTTGGTTAGCTTTAATACTTGGAAGTTCACATTCAATTTTGTTTAACTCTAGTTGCCACTTATGCCGCTTACTTTCGTTTGACGTACCGGTCTTTCATTACTGCTGCTGAACTCCTGTCCTTGTTGATTCAGAAGCATAAAGAGATTTCACTAGCCCAGACAGAACAAAACAAAGTTTTCCAAATGAGGTACTGCTTTGCACAAGTTATGTCAGTGACTTAGAGTTCTCAGTTTTTTCACTACCTGCACTTTAAAAATATCAGGATATGTGCTTTCTTGAAGAAGTGGGCCAGGGAACAATGGTATGAGTTTGAAGACAAACACCTCCTTCGTACCTATGAGCAATTTGTGAACGAAAACAAAGAAGCTCTTGCCATGCTTTCCTCTTCTCTAGCCCGCTTGAAAGTACTTTCTACCAACCTGTGCTTTTGTGACACCTTTCTAACCACAAAGAAGACACCAAGAACAGATGTACATTTCATGTTTAGTGAACCTACTCCCAAAGTACGTGTTCCCAAGAGGCCAATTCGATCTATGTTTGACTTGTCAGCCATGGAGGTTGCCCGCCAGCTGACGCTCATAGAATTCGAGATGTTCGTTAAGATCAAACCTACTGTAAAGACTCATCCCTCTCGACTCAGTTATTATATGATTATGTGGTGTACTAATTTACCTTGGGACCTTTTAGGAATTGGTAGAAAAAACATGGACAGCAGAGGATAGGGAGACAAAGGCTCCAAACGTGATGTCTCTTGTAACTCGCTTCAATCAGGTGATTTGGTTTTATCCCTCCTCTGTTGAAACCATGTGAACTAACACGTTCTGTAGGTGGTGCAGTGGATGGTAACCCAGATAGTGAAGGAGTCTTCAGCTAAAAAGCGGGACAACATTTTAGATAAACTCATCAAAATAGCCCAGGTGCTGTTTTCCACTCCACCTTCCTTGAACTCATTCCTTTGCTCTCTGCTCTCTGCTCTCCAGTGTGTCACATATGTGATTGTGGTGTGTTTTAGTGTTAACATACTGTTATAGTGGTGCAGACGCCTAAACAACTTTAGTGGAGTACAAGAGGTCCTGGCTGCTTTTGCTTGTGCCCCAATATCCAGACTACTGCAAACAAAGAGGGTAAGACTCCACATCACATTTCCACAAATTAAATATGTTCTCATCTTTCATTCACCTCCTCCAGAAAGCAGCAACACCTGCATTCAAAGAGTTGAAAGAACTTACTTGCAGCAATAACAACTTTGCGAAGTACAGGTAGGTGTCAATGCCATTTTTCTATGAACTTGGGTTTGAAATGGATTAAAAGTATATATTGTTCTTGCCATCTTCTCAGGACTGCAGTGAGGGAGGCCAACCCGCCCCTCATTCCCTACCTTGGCCGTTTCCTCACTGATCTTACTTTTATTGAAGGTCCATTATGTGCTCCTTACGCCCTGTAGTTTCAGCAAATGCTCACTTTCCTTCTCCAATTTGTCTTAGATGCAAACAGTATAAGGATTAAGTCTAGTGGCCATATTCACTTTCGTAAATGTTACCTTGTCGCTGAAGTGATCCAAGAACTCCAAAGGTAACCTATTTGGCAGTGATTTGAAGCTTTCTCTGCATCCAAAAATGTGTCCTGCAAAGTCTGATTTATATTTTCACTTCGTTTCTTATCACCTTTGTGTGATCAAAAAGATACCAGCAGACCCCATATAACCTGGATGTGGTGCCGCAAGTGAGGGCGTACCTTCTGGAGGTGAGTGGCAACCTGAGCGAAGAGGAGGCCTACCAAAGATCTAAAGAGATTCAGCAGAAAAAAGTGGAGTTGTGAAAAAGAAGTCTTTTGAAGCCAAAATGAAAAGTCTCTATGCTTCGAATTGTTTTCGACGAATCAATTATTTGCGTTTCTCTGTTGTTGTCAAATGGAGGAGGATAAAGGTCCCTCTGTAGAACCAATTGGCCTTCCTCACGTAGTATGGGAGCTGTTTGCCAAGATTGAGGCCGCTGGCCGATGTACGCTCGCTGTCCTTCCTTTTAGGCACAAATGAACGCACTGAATTAACTTCATTGCAATCCAATCTGTTTTTTTTTTATAGTCACAGATGACAGCCTACTCTCGTATGTATAAAACATAATCACTCGAGCAACAGCAACATGCATGTGAAGGGCGAAACTGATATTCATTATTTTGAAGGCTTCATTTTATATTCGATTCTATGTTGTTCGCAGCTTTGGATCTCATTGATCGAAATCGAGTCGTTCGCGTTGTCGCCGAACCCAGTGGTCGCTCGTTCTACCAGGCACTGCCTCCCCTCTTACTTAGGACTCAAATCTATAATAACAGGCCTCGTATTTCCAGTTCGCTGCTCAAGGGGCTAAGAATCGGTCGTACATGAAGTACATATGCTTTGAGCATTACTGTTCATGTCCTTCGTTTGTGTACACGGTCCTCAAACCTGACCCTCACGAGGCATCCCTGATGGTATTGCACCCTCCTCGCTGTCGAGATAATCAGTATAACACCAAATCTAATTAAAACATTAGTGCAAGCATCAGTTGGCGGCGAAGCTGGCATCGTTGGTGGGCAAATGCAGACTAAGGCAAATTACAGATAAAGAGTTTGCAGATGAGCTCTTGGGAAGCACTCAATAAGCAGAGTGCACCCTTTTTTTTTGTGGATGTACAGATTAAATAGTTGATTGAGGAGCAGATGCAAGTGTCGTGTGTGTGCATGCAATCTTTGGTCATCGTGAAATGAGATATCAGAGAAACGACAACACTGGATGATCACAGGAATGGTGAATGAAGTAAGTCAACTAAGTTGTTTAGGCAGCAAGAGCCGCTGATGAAATGGCCCAAAGCGATACAACAAATCCAAAGACAAACACACAAAAGTCTCTGAACACTTGGCCCAAATGGAGAGCAAGCTTGCCCACATTGATGAAGACTGGTTTTGGAGTGTTGTTGTTTGGCCTTCCCTACAAAGATATATCATATGGAGATCATGTTGAGCAAGCAGATTGAGGCCAGAAGAGAGAGAGAGATCAAAGTAACTTACCACAGATTTGGCTTTATCCTGTACATAAAACAGAAGATAGAAGGCCAGCTCCAGGGAACAAAATGGCCATACCAACGAAGATCGAGTCACGTCAAAGTAGGCATCGCCACCTGAACCAAACAAGGCCACCATGGTTGTGCTGTTTCCAGTGGAGACACTGAAGTAGATGAAAGCTAAAATGGCAGCAAGCGCCAATATGCTGAGATGCTTGAGTTTTGTGGACAGAGGAAGTGCGGCTCGGTCGCTTGGTGTGGTGGCCAAAGAGGAGTGTTCTTCCCTTTCTGTGCCGAGAAGGCTCGATGGCAAAGGTAGATCCACGTCTTCTTCAAATGTTAAAGTGCCGGTGAACGAGTTATGTCCTTCTTCTTCTTCTTTCCGTCCCTCTGCAGCTGAACCATTCACATCCACGACTGCTGGTCTTTGTTGGGTTTGTGAGGGGGGACTGCTTACGGATATGTCTGAGATTTCTGGCTTTTGACTCACAAGTGTGTCGTCGTCCCTGGCCGTCGTCTCTTCAAAGTGTGAAACTGCATGTTCGCCTTCAAATCGACCAATCCATCAATGATTTGTCAGCACAGGTTGGGGGGGGGGATGTTACTTAGATTGGATTTTTGTTGTATGTGAGGCTGCACGCCTGTGATTACGCCGAGACGAGATTCAGAAGAGCACAAAATCTTTTGTCTGCGCCTTTCGCGAAGTCTGGCCTCCTTTTCCCTTCTCTCACGCTTCTTGCGCTCCTCGTCGCTCTCCATGGTTGATGTGTGTCGTGTCGTTGTTTGCATTTTTTTTATTTAGGCTAATTGAACAATCCTCTGTTGTTTGATCCGTCAAATCAAAAATCAAAATAATAAATTACACGATTGGCCATTTAAGTTGAAAAAGGAGAACTATGCTGCTTGCACTTTTTATTATTTTAAACCAAGGCCTTCCTTCTTTTCAGACTTCTTTTTTCCATATTACCTTCAAAAACAGTGGCTTTGTTTTGTGCAAAAAACCCAAAGGTTGTTTGGTGCTTGTTGTTGGAAGTTTTGCGATTACACTTTTTTTTTTGAGGTATCAGCAGAGCTGTGCTGTGCAACTAATTAAACCTCCAAATTTCCTGATTTCATTTTATTCCTTCCCCTAACACAAACATAGGGTGACAGAAGCGAACTAGCACTGCGACTGTTTCTTTCTTCTTCTTCTTCTTAGACTTTTTCCTTACTCACCCAGCCACAGTAATGCAATACCCTAACTTCACCCACCGCCCAAGCCTGCGTGTTGATGTTGTGCTCAATGGGGATCCTGGCTTAAGAGATGTGTTTAGACTCTCCTTAGATTCTAATTGGTCTGCGTTCTTTGACAAGGTAGACCTATCTCAAACATGTATTGCTCTCTTTGTGCACAAGTTGTGAATAAACATTATTTGGGGGAGGGGGATGTCACATCGATTTCTCATCAATCATTTTTTTAAAAGGTCAGGACCGCCTTGTGCCCTGAACTTACTCCAGAGTTCACAGACACCATAAGGGACGCAAGAGGCGCTCAGATTTTCGAAACTCAGGTGCTCAACGATGGCGAGCTCCTTTACTTTTGCCCCAGGTTTTTCTTTCTTCACTTCAACTCAAAGCAAACAAACACAGAGGCAACATGAAGAATCTTCATTTTTCATAAACATAAAGAATCATAGATTTTGTGTATGTGAGTGAGAAAATGAAGTCATTATTTAGCAGTACTGTTAAATAACAGTGTGAGGGGTATTTATTAGAGGTGAGAAGTTGAGGCAGCCAGCAGCACATTTCCGAAATGAGCTTCACCAAACTCAGCACCACTTGGGCCACCACCAAGGTCTTTCCATCGCAGTAAGTCTCTTTCTTTCACGGTTGCATTATGACAACCACGTAAACCAGCTCTGATCTCTGTCTGTTGTGTGTGTGTGGTACTTGTGTACCAGCCGTTGGACATAGGTGGCCCAGCTCCACCACAGAGTGCTCCTTTTAATCTGATCTCTGCAGCTGCTGCAGCTGCCAACGGTCAGTTTGCCCGCCCTAACGGTTTGCCAGCATCTTCGCTGCGCCAGAGCACCACTGGACTGGCCATCGGCGGTACACATTTGCTGCATCGGCAAACCCTCAACAAACGTTTGAATACTGCATGCTCTAGTGTTGAGTGCATTTCCACTTTACTCTACCACCACCAGATGCTTCATTACCCCCAATGGGAAGCTATGTGGGACTGAGCATGCCAACAAATTCGCTGGAACCATTGTCCTTCCCTACCCCTGATGGACAGTCACCACCACTCCTCCAGACCATCCCTGGTATCTCTTCTCTTCTCTTCTCTTCTCTCTTTATCTTATGAGCATACTATATTAATCAAATTGTGTGGTCACACTTCAGATGGCCCTGATCCTAAAGACTCAATCCAATTCCCAACGCCTGATGAGCAATCCGTGTTTAAGATCAAACCAGAGGACCAAGGGTACTTCCTTCCCACTTCTTCATCATCATCATTTTCTCTTTTGACAAGATAGAATCATAACGCCTGCTCTGTTGTGTCGATGAAATGGACATGCAGCGAAGTGGTGAAGGAAGAGAGCCAGCCCAAGAACGAAGATCCTCATCATGATGAGGAGCCAAAAGGAAAGGAACCCGAGTCTGAAACAGCTGTGGATGGCCAATAAGTAAACTAATCAGACCAGACATCACCTAGATCTCTGCTGCTGTTGTTGTGAAAAAAAATGATTTTTTTAAAAAGAAGAGCACATGAATGCTTCTTAGAGAGAGAGAGACCTCTTGTAGAGTTCCTAAATGTTTATTATATATAAATTAATTAATCTTTGCAGGGCTAGATAGATAGATATTCTTAATAGTATTGAGATTTACTCGTCACTTTCCTCCTCAGCTGCTTCTTCTCCACCTTCGGCAGCAGCTCTTTTGGCCAGGATGGCGGGGAGGGTGTCCCTCCTGTAATCTTCCCAGAGTTTCTGTAATAGGAGTTGCATTTGGGGGGGGGGTTAAAGAGGGTGTAGATGCAAGAAAATGCTGAACAAATCTAAGCACATTAAAAGCAGATTGAAACAAATTGGGGGTACTTGCCCCTCTGTTCAGGGTCCTCCATAGAGTGTTAGAACCACCGTCGACGGCGGTTTCAGTAACGATGGCACCGACGATGATCAAGGCAGCAAAGCTGGAGTTCCTCTTCACAAGGTTGTTGTAAACCCAGGTTGTGGCAGCGGCTCTATTCATTGTTTTGTGTTAATGATTAACCTGTTGGATCGCAAAAATGAAAACCAATTGTCAATTCTAGTTGATGTTGAAATCACGTGATTAGGCTTCGGCTTTTCTGAAACAACAACAAACAGATTTCTAAAAGTGGGGGGAAGAAAAGGATGTACCGATGGTGGTGGTTCTCTGCGGAGGTCTGGCACTTCGGCCCTTCTCTTCTGTATTTTTGTGAAGTCCCCCCCCCATGCATGTGTCGACAGATGTGTGTTTATATTTCCTCCTCAAAGTTTGTGTAATTAAAAAGTTTAAGTTATTTAAATTCTTGTTTGTCTTGGCACCAGATAATTCATGACCTCGGACACTTGGTCTACAACATGCCCTAATGTGCCTAAGGGTAGCCCAATTTGCAAGTAGTAACTTCCTGATGCTTTGCTGTTGTGGACAACTAAAAATCTTGATATATTTTTTTCAAATGTTGATTTGTCAAATTAATAGAATCGCTGTCAGTAATGGTAGTCAAGTAATGCACACCTTCTGTCCTGCTGAATCTGATCCAAAAACTCACATTTCCCAAACCTTGCAAATTCTCTTTGTTGCACGGTCGTTTAAGAAATACACTCAAGCCCTCGGTGAGTGTAGACAGAAAACATGTCTTCAAATGTTTGTTTGATACTCGAGCGGAGATTTTCGCCAATCAGAAGAGACCCGCCCAATCACAGGCCTTACCTGGTGTATCCGCGCGTGAACACACTCGCACAGGCACTCTCAAACCTGCCGGCGGGAAGAAAAACAAACACACACACAGAGAGAAAAGAGCTAAAAGGGACCGCCGTCACCTTTTTTCAAACCACCCAGTTTCTTAGATATACACAGTTTAGGCTTCCTGCTTCGAAGCAGTTTAACACAGCCCGCCATCACAATGAGTAATTTTGATTCCCTTAACCCCTCCCCTCCCCTCCATTCTCTGTGTTCCGTAAACGAGATTAAATGATGGTTTTACGGACAAGTTTATTTCGAACATCAACCCCCCCGTCACCCTCTATTTTTTTACTTTGTTCATTTGGGAGTGATCTTAGGAGCCAAATTGTATGAATTCATTTTAGTTGCATTCAACTTAATTTTGAACCTTTTATCCCAAAAGGCAAAGAGGATGATTTGCTGCCGATTCAATTGTTGATCGATGAGCTGAAAAATGAGGACATACAGCTGCGGTTAAACTCAATACACAGACTAGACACAATTGCCAGAGCATTAGGCCCCCAAAGAACTAGAGAGGAATTATTGCCATATCTTACAAACGGTATGTGAACTGAGAGTAAAGAAACTTGATTTTATTTGGCTACAACGGACCCTTTGACACTCTTCTTCTTCTTCTTCTTTTGCCCCTTCTTAAGAATGTGTGGACGATGAAGATGAGGTGCTGCTTGCTTTAGCCGAGCAGTTGGGAAAGTTTGTTGAGTTTGTGGGGGGTCCTGAAGAAGCTAAGTGTTTACTGCTTCCCCTTGAAACTCTTGCGACTGTCGAAGAGACAGTAGTACGCGACAAGGTGCATATCCTGCCCCCCCCCCGGGTTTTCCATTTTATCATGGCACGCTCTCTTATTCATATCCTTTGGTCTACACACCACGCAGTCAGTAGAATCGCTCTGCAAGATTGCGGAAATTCTTCCAGAGGAGCACTTTATTTCTGATTTTGTACCCTTGGTCAAGCGTCTGGCTACTGGTGATTGGTTCACTGCTCGCACATCCGCGTGCGGCCTTTTTGCCAAAGCCTACGCCAGGTTGACAGATGAAAAAACTAAAGCTGAACTTAGAGAATTGTTTGCAAAACTCACAGAAGATGAAACTCCCATGGCTCGCCGATCTGCTGCCTCTGCTATGAAGGTATCCGTTTCATTTCCATCGTGTTCCCTTAATCCCTTCTCTTGCATCAACTCGTGTTTAACATTGAATTGATTGTGTTACTCATCTCTCTGCAGAATTTTGTACCCACCATCGCAAAGGAGCACGTGAAAAAAGAAATTGTACCAATATTCCAGAAACTTGCCAAGGATGATCAAGACTCTGTTCGTCTCTTGATTATCGAATGCTGCGCGGCGCTTGCGAGGATGCTTGACAATGAAGAAAAGACAGCTCTTGTGCTACCAACTGTACGTGCATGCTCTGTAGACAAATCATGGAGAGTCCGCTACATGATGGCTGAGCATTTTGTAGAACTTTGCGAGGCAATGGGTCCTGAGATAACCACCGCAGAGTTGGTACCAGCATTTGTGAGACTCCTGAAAGATACTGAAGCTGAAGTCAGGACAGCATCAGCTTTCAAGGTCACTGGTGTCTGTAAAAGGCTGTCTCCTGACACATCCATTAAGCACATTCTTCCTTGTATCAAAGAATTGGTCTCTGATGGTTCTCAGCATGCTCGAGGTAATGTCCATCGAAAGAAACAGCACAACTTGTTATCGATGTATGATTTTAATTATCGCAGAACTAATTCGTCACCTCTGATACAGCTGCGCTTGCTTCTGTGATTATGGGCTTGGCACCTGTATTGGGAAAGGAGAACACAATTGAACATCTTTTGGATCTGTTCCTTCAACTCTTGAAGGACGATTTTCCCGAGGTAAGCACTTTCCTCTCTTCTTTTACTTTGCAACGTCATTCAAAGTCTTATATGTCAACCATATTTGTATCGCCAAAAACATAGGTGAGATTAAATATTATTTCTAAGCTCGATGAAGTAAACAAAGTCATCGGCGTCGAGATGCTTTCACAGTCATTGCTGCCTGCTATCGTAGAATTGGCAGAAGACCGACAGTGGAGAGTTCGCCTTGCCATAATCGAGTATATTCCTTTGCTTGCTGAGCAGCTGGTAACCTAAAAATCACACACCACACCACACTTCATTTTTTTTTTGGTTTGTATTTAATGGCCTCACCCAAAGACATACTGAACCAAATTTATTATTGGGGACTAATTAGGGTGTTGAGTTCTTTGATGAGAAATTGGGTTTCCTCTGCATGACATGGCTAGGCGATTGTGTATACTCAATCCGTGAAGCCGCCACAAACAATCTCAAAAGGCTTACAGAAGTCTTTGGCGTGGAATGGGCACAAAACAACATCATCCCTAAAGTCTTGGCTCTCTATACCCACCCCAACTATCTCTATCGTATGACCACACTGTTTGCCATCTCGGTACGGAAAAAAAAGCAATCCTTTTCTAATTACACAACTTTGTTTCTTTCTCTCTCTCTACGGAGAGAGCACAGCTGGCTCATTCTCACTGCAATTGCTTGCATCATCATTCTGCAGGTCCTCTCGGAAGTTAAAGGAATGAAAGAAGTCATTCACAACAGCATGCTCCCTCTAGTTGTAAGGATGGCCGACGACCCCGTGCCCAACATTCGCTTCAACGTCGCTAAGACTCTCCATACCCTCATCAAATATCTGGAGCCCAACGCCGTGCAAACAAAGGTAAAGAGGTGTCCACCACTTTTTCTGCTAACAGCCCTTTCTTGTTTCAATGTAGATAAGCTCTTCTTCTTGCCTTTTTTTTAGTAAAAAAGAAAAAGAAAAAGAAAAGCAACTAACATTCCATGTTGTTATCGTAACAAATAGGTTAAACCTTGCCTGACCAAACTGTATGAAGACAAAGATCGCGATGTTAAATTTTATGCAGCCCAGGCACTGAGCGCCATTTAGAAAGGATCATCTTCATAGGAGAGCAAAAAGCTTTTCAAAACAGTTTTTTTTTTGAAATCATTGGCTGTGTGGCATGACACATTCAAATCAAGATCCCTCTTGCTTGCTTGCTTGCTGTTTGAATCTTCTCTCTTTCTCTTTGTTGTTGTTCCTTTTTTTCACCTCCTTCTTTCAAAAGGAATGCCTCAGTTGCTTTTTTTTTCAATTTTTTGAAGAGCCAACACTCACTCTCTTACTCTCTAAATCCCCCTTTTCCTTTGTACAATTTGGTCAATGGAAAGTCTTTGGTGTGACGGGACCGCCCACACTTTGAAACTATAATAATAAAAATAATAATCCTACCTACAATAAACAGTAATAATAAAAACACACAACAAGAAGCTTGCATTCCTTTATTTGTTAGATTACAAACAATAATTGACAACAAAATAAAACACAGGAATGCAAACAAACAAGAGGCTGTTGGAGCTTGCTTTGGACAAGCTTTGTTTTTTCTAATGATGGTTCAGTAGGAAAAGATCTGAGCATACCAGGGATCCACAATCACAAAGAGACCCTGCTCTCTCATCTCGCGGGCTGACCTTTCATAGGTCTCTCCTTAACGCATAACAACAACAATTTAAGGTGAGTTTCACTTTTGTTGTTGTTCATACCCACCGCCGCCGTCACAGCTCACACATACCTGACAGCAACTCTGTGATCGCAATTGTATCATTGCCACCCTTTTCCTCGGCATCAATGACCACCCTTCCAGAACCTTTAAAGTCACTGAACCAGTAAAGGAAGGAAAGAAGGAGCGCATCACTTAGAAACGAAGAAGAGAAAACTGCAAAGTACTGGAAAAATCTGGATTGTACGAAACCTGAAATTAATTACACAGAGACGCTTCTCTGTGCCATAGTTCCACCGATAGGCAATTAGCCTCCAAGACTGGTCTATTTAAAGAAGTATAGAAGTGAGTTGCAATGT
>CDFI01107031.1:0-12122 GCA_000826405.1 Acanthamoeba divionensis | reverse complement strand
GTTGTCTCACCTTGTTCGTTTGGGGAGGGGCTTGCACGACGCTGAACTCGGGAAGCTCCTTCCACATATCATAGTTTCCCTTTCTGACCCTCTGATCTCCAGCATTTGGCTCTTGCTGTGTCCGTTTATAAACGGCCATCAGAGAAAGAGAGTCAGTGAATGTGATCTCCACCCCCAACAGCAAAGATTCTCTTTAATTGCTGAAAAAAGATGTGACACACATTACCAGCACAACAGTGTTGATCACACCACAAGCGACCTGGACCACATTGTGCCCACGCAGGCTCTCTACCCTCTTTGGAGTCTTCTGGTTGATGGGGCCACGAGTGTTCACGTCGCCCTCAAGACCTAGCCGGTTACATCCACTGCCACATGCATACACCTCCCCCTTTTCTGTGTACACTTTTGAGTGTTGGGCTTGTTATGATTGGGGGAGTGCAATAACGAACCACTGAGTGCCACCAAGTGGGCGAAGCCACACGCGACCTGCACGACTCGAGTTCCTCTCAGTGCCGCCACAACCTTGGGTTCAGACTGGTCCTCCTCATCTCCATGTCCCAACCTGCCTCCTCCCCCATCTCCCCACGTATAGAGGTCTCCGCTCTCTGTGCCACGCATTTGATTTGTCACAGATTATGGAGAGGTTAGAACGAAACAATCATCTTCACTGAGATGGGAGTGAAACCAGTGAGTGCTGCAGAGTGGCTCCAGCCACACGACACTTGCACAATGTTCTTGCTTGCTAAGCATGCTATGGACAGCGGTGAAGCCTCAATGGTGCGCCCAAAGTCCTCTCCCTGGCCAAGCACCCCGTGCCCACCGTCACCCCACGAATACACCAACTTGTCCGCTGCAGCATTCAACACAACACAAAAAGAAAGAAACCAAATCAACCCAAGCTTTGATTGATTGATTTGGACTTGATAGTTGGAATTGTCTGAAGGGAAGCTGATGAGATCCCTGACCTGATGCACAGAGGGTGTGGTATGCTCCACAGGAGACCATTGTGATCTTCTTCCTCAGTACACGGCCCAGGTACTCAACAATGCGTGGCACAGTCTGCACTTGGCTCTCTCCCTGCTGCACTTCCCCATTGCCCAGCACTCCAAAGCTGGCATCACCCCATGTATACAACTCTCCATTTTCTTGTGTGTGTGTGTGTGTGTGTGTGTGTGTGTGTGTGTGTGTGATTGAGGAAGGATCAGGAGAAGATGAAGATGAAGGGACAAGTGAACTTCAGGAAGAGCAAAAGAAAGCAACCAACAACCCAGTTCTTTAGAAGAAGAAGAAGAAGCAGAATGATGATATGATGATGGTCACCTGTGACTGCTGCTGAGTGGCGCTCTCCAAGAGACACTGCTATGACCTTGTGTGGAAGGAGAGAGCTAACCAGAGTGGGAGCTTGCTGATTTCTCTCATCTCCATGGCCAAGCCGCCCATACTTGCCCATACCCCAAGTGAACACCAACCCCTTGGCTACACAATATATATGAGAGAGGCATAAGCTAATGAAGAAGAAGAAGAAGAAGGTGATCTGAACACTGAGTGAGGAAAGCCAGCAAGGAGGATGAGAAAGGGGAAGAAGCACCTGAAACTGCAGCAGTGTGGCTCCATCCACAGCTGACAGCAGTAATCTTTATCTTGTTCAGACCTGCCACAAAACAGGGCTCTGCTCTGCTAAGACCGTCGCCATGACCCAGTTTGCCAAAGGATCCATCCCCCCACGTCAAGAGCTTCCCCTTCTCTGAGAAAAGAAGAAGAAGAAGAAGAAGAATCACAAGAACCACTACCATGAGTACACWACACAACTCCATCATCATCATCATCTGTTTTCTTCTTGGTTTGGTTTTGCTTCTGTACCATTTATGATAGCGAAATGGTTAAAACCACAGCTGACAATACATTTGCTCAGGTCGAAGAGATGTCCTGCTTCACCCCCAATGTCTGTGCTCAACTGATACAAGCTCATCACCTTCTCCTTCTCCTTCTCCTCCTCTCCAAGGCGTCCTCACTACGAGCTTTGTTCAGCTGCCTGGAACAGGATTGTTGTAAACTGGTATATATATGAGTACCCAAGGCCTTTGGACAGATATATGTGTTATGGTGAAGCTTCACAGGAACACCACCCTAAAACAGGAAGTGTGATAGTTTTGAGTTCTTTGGTGAGGGTTGCAAAGAGATACCTTTCAGCTGAGCACCTGGTGGAATCCCAGGAAATGTGAGGATTTGAATACTCTTTTGGTTGTTTGTTGCCTTTTTTATATTTCTATGTTTCTTTTCTTTCTCATTTCTCAACCCCACTAGTACTGATGAAAACGGTGAATCAATCTCAATGATATCACATCACAAAACATTGATGGTCTCAGACTTCAATCGTCTCTGCCTTTCCTCTCTCTTGAGTCTGTCTTGTATCCGTTTCCTGTCCTTTGCAAGGGCCATGCTCCTGTGAGCCTCTTCGACGTCCTTCAGCCTTCTGAGGACTTCCTCTTCTTCAACCCTCTTAGCTTCTCTGTTTTCCCTTTCTTGCTGGACTATTTCTGTATGAATGCCATCCTCTACAGTAGCTGCAGCTGGAATTGAATTCACCTGTGGATCAACAGCCCTGTTTGCATTCTTGATCCTTTCAGCAATCGTCTTTCTCAGTTCATACTCCCTGGAGATCCGGTCTAGGTTGTCCCCCTGATACAATTTCTGCGTTGGCCTCTGCCTTTCTCTCCACTGAGACAAATCTATATCTCCATTCTCATCCACCACCTGTTTTGGACTATACTCTTTGATCACCTTTTTCGCCATTCGTTCCTGTGATCGATCCTGCCAAGTTCTTTGTTGGCTCCTGAACTCAACCTCTTTCATCTTCTTTTCCCTTCTTTTGTCATAGGCTGCTCTGCCTTCTTCAAATTTCTTCAGTTTCTTTGCTAACTGTTCTGACTTGGCACGCTGGCTCTCAGTCATCTCACTGTACACACGACAACTCCACTTAGATGGCTACCCATCATAACATCTGTAGTATTCTCCGCATGATTGCTGAAACACTTACCTTGGGGGAGCCCATATCTGTTGCATAAGGGCAGCCATCATTGGGTCATTCCAGAAGTTTCCCTCCTCCTCTTCCTCTTCCTCACTGCCTTCGTCCCCTTCCTCTTTTGGAGGAGGTTCCTGGTATTCCATTACAGAATCTGTGAAGTCAAACCTATTTTCGATTGAAAAAGTAAGAACCAAAGATTCATAATGGCGACTCTCTCAACAACCAAGAGAAAGGAATTGTTTGTTACTCTTCAAGATATCTGATGACTTCTTCAGCTGTTCTTCCAGCAAAGTGATTCTTTTCAGCAATTACAGGCATTCCACCCCTGGAACGAAGAAGGGAACACAACAAATAAAGAGATTAGGCCTTTTGATATACAGAAGTAAAAAAAAGGGAGAGTGTCTGCTACCTGAAGAGGTAAAGGTGAGGCACAGTGACAATCTGAAAGAACTTGCATACATCCTCAGACTGGGCACAGTTGCATCTTCCAAATCTGAACCCCTTGGGGTCCAACACTTTGGCACTCTCCACAAAGTGAGGCCAAAACGCAGCACTGCCCTCCTCCCTTTGTCCGTCCTCTGATTTCAGAGTGGAGGCCATAAGCATGCTATGATGACGAAGAGATCTTGTTGTACACGAAGATGGAAACAACTTACCTTCCCAATCAAAGTTGACAAGCATGGTCTGCACTGACTTGACCAGAAGCTCGAAGTTTTCAGCATCCAGTGCTTCTATCAACAGCTCATCATCTGGGCCGTGGGCAAACAGTGCTGGTGTTTGGGGCCCATCATCTATTGTGCTCACCCCTTCACTACTCCCATCCTCAACAAAACTCATCACCTCTGCCTCTCCATAACTCACATCCACTTCTTCAGGCAGACGACTGACCCCTTCAGCAGCAGCAGGAGGAGAAGAAGAAGAAGGCAACAGTGAATCCTCCTCCCCTGAAGCTGCAACAGTTTGATGAGCTGCTCCAAAGTGATCCACTTCTCCTGCTCCAGAAGAAGCGACACCCAACAAGAACAAGCTAAACAGAAGGAGAAGGAAAGAAGATGGATGTCGGGGGGGATCCATCATGAGAGAGACTCCCACGTCTCTGTGCCAGGAGAAGAAGAAGGAAGGTGGGAGGAGGGGGAGGAGGCCAAACAAACAACACAAAAGAAGAAGGACATAAAGAGAGATAGACACTAAAACCAGGAATTTGTTTGGGGGTGAGACAGTTCAAAGAATTACAACAAAGTGTGGCACGCCTGTGTGTTTGTCCACATAAAACTCTAAAAGCTAAAAACTTAGTGATTGTGATCAGAAAAGAAGATGGGTTACATATCTTCATTTGTTGTTGTGGTGGTGGTGGCCACCACAAACGTGAAGTGGCAATTCGACATAACATTAATCACGAGCTTTCTGCATTTCTCTTAGTTGAGCTCCTTCGCCTACTCGCTCTCGGGGGCGTTGTCTGGCCTCCTAAGAACGCCACGTTGAAAACGTCTCTATAATAATCTGCAAAATGCACCTCCAAACCTGTTATATATGTTATAACATGCACATTGCAAAATGGGTTGGTGTGTGGTCTGAACAATACATTCAGAAAGTGAGCAGTGTTACCTTCTTTCAAGAAATCGTCTAACTCGTTCCATTCCTTTTTGTTCTCTGAAGGGAATATTAAAGCTTTAACTCCTGCTCTTCGTGCTGCAATCACCTTTTCCTTTATGCCTCCAACTGGAAGAACCTGATTGCAAAAGAGAAATTTTAAAATGATGCATCACTTGTTATCTTCACTCCTTCTTATACCTTGCCAGTTACTGTAATCTCTCCTGTCATCGCTAGGTTCTGCCTAACTGGCTTATTGAGCGCAAGAGAGAGCAATGATGATACCATTCCTGGACACCATGTGCTGCCAGTTTAGTCTAGAGGTAAGAGTACCATATTGATGAAAAAAGAGATACGCACCTATTCCGGCTGAAGGTCCATCTTTTGGTGTTGCTCCTTCTGGTAGGTGCATATGAAGTAAAACGTCATGGAAGAATTCACTATCAAATTCCTCTTTGTCTACTTCCTTCCCTGCCTCAGAAGTGACTGCCCTTCTCTGTTTTGTAGCGTTGCTGTTGGCATTCACCCCTACAGCTGCCTTCTCTGGCCTCAATTGGTCCCAGAAAATCTTTGCATACGTGTATGCTATGTTGCTGCTTTCCTGCATTACTTCACCCATTTGGCCTGTAGTTATCAGCTTACCACCTCCTCCGATCATTCTATCACCAGGTGTGCCTTTTGCATCTGTCTTTGCTTTTTCCTTCTCAAGTTTTCTCTTCTGTATTTCCTTTTGTCTTTTTACAAGTTGATGTTTATCCACTACGGTCTCAATATACGGAGTTGAGCCACCTAATTTGGGGAAACACAAGGACTTAGATGAGAGAAGATTGTTTGAAACCAATGTTTGTGGAACAGAAAAAGTAAATTATAGAAGAACAGTTACCCATGGAAGTCCAAGCAAGCCCCATAATAACGCCAGGAGGCGTGACGTCGTAGTAGCGATCAGATGTATAAGAAGGCTTTCCAAGGTAGTCCTTAAGGCTGGCCTCAGATATTTCTATGACCTTGTCAACTTGTGTAACAGGCTTATACAAAACACTTTTAAATTAGATGGCTGCGTAGGGGACTGACCGTATACACGAATTTCATTCTAAAGAAACTCCTTACCTGGTCCGTCTGAGCCAACTCCGCTTCTTTTACTTCTTCTGTTGCGTCATTGACTTGTTTGTCTAATTTTGCCTTTTCGTCGAGCTGTTGCTCTCGCTGTTTGACGATGTTATAGGCCACTTTACGCATTATCTTATCGATCTGTTGCTGCAAGTTACGTACGCCAGCCTCTCGCGCGTACTGACGAATAAGCTGATGCAGTGCTTCTGGCTTAAAATCGATTTTTACCTGTGTGGCAAAGGGAAAGCCTCTTAGAAGTAGTTTTGACAGTAATGTAGTGGGTGAAAGGAGCACTTGTTCTTGAGCCGGATAGGAACACGTGAGGGAACACTTACTTCTGACAGTCCAGCTTCAGACACTGCGCGCGGTATGAGATAGCGCTGTGCTATATTTATTTTTTCTTCCTCGACGTAGCCCGAAAGCCTTATTACCTCCATGCGGTCAAGCAATGGTCTTGGAATCGTGTGCAGCACATTTGCTGTCGCGATAAACAACACCTAAAATGCGAACAGCAGCTTTTAGGTCAACTACAAATTTCATTTAACAAGACTGTTTCTTTACCTTTGAAAGGTCATAAGATACGTCAAGGTAGTGGTCCAAAAATTTGGTATTTTGAGAGGGGTCCAACACTTCTAACAGCGCAGATGAGGGGTCCCCTTTATAGCCAGAAATTCCTATTTTGTCCACCTCTGTGATATTTGTGTGTGGGTGGGTGTGCACAAAAAAAGCTAAAGAATGAAACCACTATATACCGTCGATCAAGATGAGAGGGTTTGAAGTTTTTGTGCGTTTGAGGGCCTGTAATAATTTTCCAGGCATAGCTCCAACATATGTCCTTCTGTGTCCCTTAATTTCTGTTTGTGTTTTTAAACAGCAAAACAAGCATCAGCATATTTATTATTGCATATCTAAGAGATAGAGGTGCCTACCTGCTTCGTCAGTCATTCCTCCCACTGAGAATCGGAAGAACTCTCTGCCCAAAGCATTAGATACAGATTTGCCAACAGAAGTTTTTCCAACGCCAGGAGGTCCGACCAAGCAAATGATTTTTCCAGACACCTCCCCCTTCAAGTTCCCGACTGCAATAAACTCCAGAATTCTATCTTTAACGTCTTTCAAACCATAGTGATCATCTTCCAACACGCCTATAAGGCTAGAGAATTAGTCATTTATCACAATCTGTGCCTGCATTTTCTGCTGTATTCAGGGGCTTGGATTTTCTTACGTTCTGCATGGTCCATGTCGAGATTGTCCTTTGTGCTAACTCCCCATGGCAGCATAGTAAGCCAGTCTAAATAAGTACGCACGACGTTGTACTCAGTAGAGCTCGAAGACATTGTCTTGAACTTGTCCTAGTGTGTACGCACAGTTACTTAGCTGTTCTGGGGAAGGGGATGGAGGCATAAATATGTACCATTTCCTCTGTAATCACTTTACGGGCATGTTCAGGCATATGTTTACCCTTCATTCTTTCCTTAAATTTGGCGATCAAAGTTTCTGTCTAAAAGAGAAAAGGACAAAGTTGAGCATTTCTCTGCTCTCTCTGCTCTCTCTCTCTCTCTCTCTCTCTCTCTCTCTCTGCAACACACACACACAAACACAAACACAAACACAAACACAAACACAAACACACAAACACACGACAAGAAAGAACTTTACCTGAGGCTGCTCTAAGCCCAATTCAGAACGAATAGCTTTCAGCTCATCTCTTAGCAGCATTTGTTTGTGTCTTTCTTCCATCTTGGCGCTAATATCGCTGTAATAAGATAATACCCCGAACACAAATCAATTAACTAATAGCTACCATATAGAATATGTTTGTAATTGCATACTCTTTGATTTTTGAGGATAGTTCTGATAAATTAAGCTCTCTTTTTGTAAGGGCAAGAGTTTTCCTTAGTCTTTCAACAACATCGAGCTCCTCAATCACATCCTAGTTGCAAATGCTTGTTTATCTATTGCAAAGACTTCTACCGTGCATGAGAGCTGTTACCTGTTGAAAATTCATGGCTGCGTCATCAAGAGCAAGGTGAGTCATGATGCCCGCAACAAAGTCTGCAGACTCGGATGCGTTAAGAGGATTGTGAAAGGTCCAAAAATTCAGTAGTAGCTGCGCTGCATTATCTCTTGCAAACACATCCGGCTTGAGGGGAAAACAAAAATTTAGCAAGTGGTTTGTTCGAATTTTGTATAAAATTCAACAAACAAGTTGCATCAAAACGGGCAGCAAGTACCCTAGCACCAATCCTGTGGACAATTGCCTCGATTTCAGCCTGGTAGCTCTTCACTTGTTGGTCAGTCGAATCATATGGCTTGTCCTGCAATTAAGGAGACAAGGTGAATTGAAAAGGGAGTTAAGGGGAGGAGCTTAAAGATCAACTGGCAAGACCAAGTGGCTGTGCAACATACAATGAGCTCGGTTACTTTGGCGGTAAGACGCTTTTGATCAGGCACCAAATTGTCAATTTTGATCCTTTTGTGGACAGAAAGGAATAGTATGAAGCCTGCGAGGCCTTCTTTTTGTGTCTGGCTTGGGCGAATGGGCACCACATTGGTCAATATTCCAAGGACTCCTTTATCATGGACTAGAGCAAAGAGAGCAGAGAGATCATGGCAGATCAGTACAAAGAGGTCTAAAAACAGAAAATGGTTTATATTGCTTATACCTTGATCAATAGATGTGATTTGTATGCCTTTTTTCTTGGCTTCTTCAGCATCTTTAACAATGAAGAGGCCAATGTATGGGGATGGATTGTTCTGTCTAAGCTCCTGCAGCTCTTTCAGGAACTCGGGGTCACGTATGCCAGCTCTTCCCATGGTACCTGACAGAGAGTGAATGATTGTTGGTGGTGGTGTGTGTTGTGTTGTGTGAAGAGAGAGAAGGAGAGGAGAGGTGTGTGTGTTTGTGTGTGTTGTGTGTCGTGTTTGTGTTTGTGTGTTAGATCGTTGGCCATTCACATGTGCCAAAGGCATGATTCTATGTGGGTTGCTTCTTCTTCTTACCAGGCATAATGGATGTCTTGATGACAGGCACGACGAGCACCTTTTCGGGAGTCTTCACTTTGCTCACCATCATCATGTCTGAAGTTTGACATGTTAGTTGATTTAAAATCATGGTAAGTTGAGTTGTTTTCAAACAGGTCCAGCGGCTTCAACACACTCAAAAAAAATCTAAGGAAGGGAAGATGTACTTTGCAGGGGGAGCTCTTGCTTTGAAATCTCATTTCCTTCCTCATCCTCATCGCTCTCCTCTTCAGATGCCTCGTCTTCAGAGCCTTCGTCGTCGTCGTCATCATCAGAGTGATCTTCAACGTCATATTCTTCGTCTTCACTGTCAGCATCTTCATCATCATCGCCGTCATCCTTGCCATCGCCTTCTTCGGAAGTGAAGAGAGCAACACTAGAGTGGAAATGCCTGAGATTGATTGAATGTTTCTGCCCCAAATGTACAAAAGGTCTCAATTTTTGCTCTTTTTGGCAACCAAACAATCGAGAAGAGAGCAGACGTCCACATGGGTGGCTCAACGATCTGCCCACGAGGCCTCCCTGTGAAATGCTACTAGCTCCAGCTGAGTAAAATCTTGCCCCGCCTGGCCTTCTCGCTAACAACAATTCAGCTCCTGCAGAGTTGGCATGAGTGCGAACAAGAGGAGCTCTCTTGAGCCCAATGCTCCCACGAAAGCGAAGAGAAAGCATTGACGTTTAGGGCTCTTGATTGGATTAATGAATGCCAACGAAGAGACTGTTAATAACTAATTCCTCGAATCCACAGGAGGGAGCCTTTTTTCATTTTTTTTTTAACAAAAGCCAATTTGTTCATCATTCGAGCAGAGTAATGAAGGCACACAAGCTACTGTTGCTGGTGTTAGTGGTTGGATTAGATTTTAGCACGGCGGCTGCCAAGCCGAAATCAGGGACAGATGTTATCAAACGCAAGGATTGGCGCGAGATGAGCGGCGAGGACAGCCTTATCGCGTTGGTGAACAAAGTGAGGCAGGAAAATGGCCTCCCAGAGCTCATCTACAATCCAAAGCTTCAAGGGACAGCAAGAAATCTCTTGCAGGTGAGAAATTGCAAACTTATCTTTCTCAATTTGGCATCATCGAGATTGTGTGCAAATGTTTCAATCAACCACTTAATGTAGGAATCAGAGGAGGCCAAAAACGGTCCAAATGATCTCCTCAGAGAGCAGGGCTATGATGGAGCCATTGTAATGCAGCAGCTCATCCAGGCAGACGCTTCCACACCGAGAACAGCCCTGATGGTACCTATTGCGCCCCCAACACAAATGTAACAGGGGCTTTTTTGTCAACATCAACAACAACCTCCAAAACAAAGGAAAAAGCGATGCAATCCGGTGAAGGGAAGAAGCTGGTGCTGTGTGCAGAGTGCAGAGAAATTGGTGCTGCCCAAGAGTCAGGACGATGGATGCTAATCGTTGCAAACAGAGATCAGGGGTGTGGGAATGGAATTGTGGAACAAGACGAACAGTGTGACGATGGGAATCTTGCAGATGGGGATGGCTGTAATAGATTCTGCAGAATAGAGAAGAGATATATGTGCACAAGGGACCCCGTGTTCAGTCCTGTCAGCAGTTGTGAAAAGGTCAAGGACACGAAATGGAACGAAAAGAACACTTGGACAATGACTTTGGTAATTGCTGTTGTGGTTGTGGCAGTTGTTCTCATTTATGCAAATAGTGTTGTGAGTGCCTGGTGGGCGTTCCGCAAGGCGAAGAGAAAAATAAAAAGAGAGTAATGTGAATCGGTTCAAGCGAGCATGTGAGAAGAGATGAAGGACTTGGAGTCCTCTTGGGTGCCAGCTCAGGTACGGGACCTCAAGGTTGATGATTACCATCAGACTGAGTTGTCACTCAATACATCACAGTTCAGAACCCTGAATATCTGATTCACTTGCCACTTGAGCAAACCAGACATGTCAACCAAGCACAAGACACACGAGTGAAGGCGGTACCCGCTCATCAAAAAAGACCAGCACAATCTTTGCGAGAGGCTTAGAAATTTAACGCTGGTCCGTAAATTTAATCAACCGGTTAATTTTTTTTCTTCAAACAGTTGAATTATCTCAAATTCTCGAACCAATCAAAAAAAACAGATAAATGCCGAATGATAATAAAGGGATAAATCCTGGATTTTAAAACTCCGTGATGGCCTGAGAAAAAAACCAGGAGGGGGCGCCCCCCCCCAATTCGCCTCGGAGACTTGTACCTTTGCGTGGAGAAGAGAGAATCACCTTCCTTCCGCAGCCCAAATTCGAATTCTATAATTACAATGTCTTTCAGAGGAGGTAGAGGAGGTGACAGAGGTGGTTTCAGGGGAGGCAGAGGTGGAGGAGACAGAGGTGGTTTCAGAGGCGGTAGAGGAGGTAGAGGAGGTGATCGAGGTGGTTTCAGAGGAGGCAGAGGCGGTTTCAGGGATTTCAACCAGGGGCCCCCAGATGAAGTATTTGGTAATGTTGATGGGCCAATGCTGAAATTATTTCCATTTGTCTCGAGATGTTTGATACAATTTCCCCGCTTTTCTAAATTTTGTTCTAATATCAGAAACGGGAAAGTTCTCTCATGCGTGCGAGGGTGAAATGGTTTACAAACTGACAACTGCAGACAAAGTACCCAAATTCAACACAATTGTGTACACAAAAGAGAAAGTAGAGGTTGGAAAGGTCGATGAGATTTTTGGATCCACGACAGAACCTGTAACGCCCCCTTCCTCAAAAATTCATTTTCGTGTGTTCCTCTTTTAATCGTTGCTCCACTTTCCTTTCATCTAGTTCTTCACCGTCAAACCAAACCAAGGATTCGTTGCTGCGAGCTTCAAAGGAGGAGATTCGATCTGCATGGGAGCTGCCTCTCTCCTGAACAAAGAAATGTTCACAGAGGAAAACAAACCCAAAGCTCCCAGGTTTGTTTTACTTCATCTCCGCTCCTGTTTCCCATGGAAGCGGAGCATCTCCCCTCCATGTTTGTTTGTTTTTTGAACACTGTGCACCAGTGGCACATCCTTTTATCCAGACACAAGTTGTTGTTTATATGGTGTTCTAACAACAAGTTGCCATTCATCCAACAGGACACCACTCAAGTCTCCCGGTGGTGGAAGAGGTGGCAGAGGTGGTTTCAGAGGCACACCAAGAGGTGGAAGAGGTGGCGGTGGCTTCAGAGGCGGTAGAGGCGGTAGCGGCTTCGGCGGTGGCGGCTTCGGCGGCGGTGGCGGCTTCAGAGGTGGAAGAGGTGGCGGCGGCTTCAGAGGTGGTAGAGGCAGAGGATGATTCTCTTATTCAGAACAAGAAACAGCAGTTTGTGTGTTGTGGTGAGCAGCACAGCACAGCACAGTGAATTCTTATTGCTGTTTTTCTTTTTTTTGCTTTTGTAGTGCCAAGCCGC
>CDFI01107028.1:0-22487 GCA_000826405.1 Acanthamoeba divionensis | reverse complement strand
CTTTAAAAAACAAACCAGGTATCATGTTTTTGAACGAGGTGGCTCTGGGCAAAGAGTGGAGCATTACTAGAGATGATTGTTCACTCAGACAAGCGCCCAAAGGATACGACTCTATTGTTGCCCGCGGACACCATGAGCCTGATCCTGCCAAAGACACCGTAAGCACCCCCCCCCCAACCTTCAGGTGTCGCACATTGCAATGGCTTAGTCACTAAAACTCTTTTTTTCTTTGTCCTGTGTCACAGCAAATTACAATTGATGGCAAGAAGGTCATCGTGCCGGTGGGCAAGCCAATCAACGTGCCCGAGTACCAAAATTCTTCGTTTGACCACTCTGAGTATCTGGTCTACAAGGAGAGCCAAAACCGCATTCGCTTCTTGCTCAAGCTGCGCTGGAATTAACCAGTTTGGCAGTTGCAAGCCTTGTTCGTGTTTGGTGCCTTTGCTCCCATCTGTAAACCTCGTTTTATTTCCATCATCACATCATTATTATTTGCTATTTACTATTATCTCACAATTATCGTTATCTGGACTTCAAGAGTCAACCTTCTTTTTTGTCCCCTTCATGGCCCAGTCGTCAGAGGACCGAGAGTCATTTGGTCGAAAGTCTTCCATGTCAGTTGGCTCAGAGGAGAGCAGGTCAAGGGCAGACAGGACTGCTTCCATGGAGGGTCTCTTGTTGGCACTATTACGCCAGCATTTCGAGAGGAGCTTGGCCAGAAGTTTTGGGCAATCCGCAGGGATCGTCGGCCGTTGGCCCTCCAGAACGTCCAGAGTCACGCCCATGAAGTTACGTCCAGCATACGGCTGCTTACGCGTCAGTACCTAAACACACACACACACACACACACGATATGTGAGGTCTTCTTGTAACCAGATTAGACAATCGCGCTTTGACGTACCTCCCACATGATGATTCCAAAACTATACACATCCGCTGACTCGGAGTACTTTTCTCCTCGCAGAATCTCTGGCGCTGGCGTTGTTTGTTTTTTTTTAAAGTAAAAAAAAGAATAGCCAAAGAAAAGCAACATAAGCAAATTTTTTGCATTCAAAAGTGAGCACAAACCTGTCCATGAAGGTGTGCCACATCGAGTCATTGTCGCGTTTTCCTCCTTTATCCTTGCAAACCCAAAATCAGCTACCTTCACGTTCCAGTTCTCGTCCACCTGTCCGTCCGCACAGGCATTGTTTGTGTGTGTGTTTAGGTATGGACTGTGTGAGACAGAGACCGGTTGTTGGTGTGGCGTGAAAGAACACGTACCAATAAATTAGAGGGTTTAAGGTCTCTGTGAATGATAAGAGGACTCAAAGAGTGAAGATAATTGATGCCCAGAGCTGCGGTTTGGAGGAGTTTCAGTTTTCGCTGCCAAGAGATCTTTTGAGGGGAGGTAATTATATCCCTAAGGCTTCCCTAAAAAACAAAAAAAACAAAAACCATTAATGAATGCCCAAAGGCATTCCTGTTCGGAACTGCTCCTCTGCTCCTCGCACACACCTGCTTGACGTATTCAGTAACAATACAGAGGTTGGGTCGTTTGATGCAGGCTCCAATAAAGAGTACAATATTAGGGTGGTGAAGTTCTGAGAGAAATGCTATCTCTGCCCGGAACTCCAGCATGCGTCGCTCATCCAGCTTCTGTTTGATAAATCGCTTCACAGCTACGTCTACGCCTTTCCACTTGCCTCTATAGACAACTCCATAGCTACCCATTCCCACCTTTTATAAAAATCCAGTTCAGTTTTGTCAGCAGGCGGAAGCGAAAAAATTCTTACCTGGTTTCCAAGCTGTATCTCATTGAAGTCAATAATCCTGAGTACATATTACACACCAAACTTAAGGATTTGCAACTTGGGTTGTTGGGGTAAGTATGATGAAAACGGACTAACCATCGACAGAGATTTGCACTCGTTAGGAAATTGTCTTCCTGATATAAGAGTCCCTCCCCTACGATATTCAGTTTCAGGTCAACCTCACTCCTCGAACTCTTCGGGCTAAGGTTGCCATCTTCAATTTCTGTTTGGTAATTGAATGTTAACGTTGCTCTCCAATCTTGTGGGGACAAATGGAGCAGTTTACTCACCTTGGGTTTTGCTAGATTGTTGAGTTGAACCGTTTCTCGAAGAAGAGGAGGAGGAAGAAGGTGCATTCAATGTTACTCCTCCAAAAAATCTTGCCTCTAGGCCTCTTACTTTCAATTCGTATAGTTGTGAATCTTTTGAAAATACAAGCAGTGTTTGGAGTGTCAGAATGAAATTGGTGAATCTTATATGTTGAGAAAAATGCTGAACCTGGAGGAGCATCAGGCAAATCAAACTTGCCCAATGATATTATTCGTTGATGCTCTCTGCACAAGTCACTGCGTCTAATCTTTTCATAGGCCTCGTGCGACAGCAATACCTTTTGTACGCGAGAGTACATGAATATGGTCAACCGCTTTCTCGAAAAAACATTAGAGCTGTTAGGTAAGTACCTGTCCACCGTGGCAGAGGGCGGTAATTAGAGCTGCGTAGCTCACAACTGAGCCTTCGAACTCCACTCTTCTAGTCATGGGATCTCTTACAACCTTAGGCCTTCCTACGTGCATTCCCATCCTTACGCGTAGTCCCTTTGTCTCTCAAATCAGCCGAAAAATTTAGTTAATAACCTTTAGATCATGAATGTACCTTGAAAATGATTTTGTCGTCTACATCTCCCCATTCTTCTGCTGCTCCTGGATGCTGCAGCAGAGCTTCAGGCCATTCAACCTCGATCAGTTTTTGTTGAACCTCCATGCACCAAGTGACTGCATTGATCGTGTTCTGAAATGCCATGCAAAATGACCCTTCTCCACTGTTCTTGTCTCGTAAGAACATAACTTCGTAGCCCTGCATAGTGTAATTATCACAAGAGCGGAATAAGATTTAAGTGAAGAATGAGGCATACCATATGGGCCTTAAGCAGGTTTCTGAGGAGTTCGTTGTGCAATAGAGTGGCATCACGCATTGCCAGGGGATTGTATTCCCAGAGAGAGGCCGCTCGTGTTATATCTGTGAACACAATGGTCATTTCTCCTTCTGGAATGTGAAGTCCCTTGGCTGCTTCCTCTGCAATAGCGTACCAGTTTAAATCAATAGATACTCTAAAACCTCTGTATTTGGTTGTCTTACCAGTGTGCGAACCGTTCTGGCTTCCTCCAGAGGCTGAACTGGTTGAGGCCATAGTCCATGACCCTGTGCCCAGCACGCGAGGTTCTGACTTACCCCCAGATCCCATAGAGGAAGAAGAGGTAGTACCATCGCTGATCATTCCACTCAATCTCGTCATCACTTCCTGTGAGAACCGCATTAGCTCTGTTTTTCCAATCAAATGTCGGTTGCGGAATGTACCAAGAAGGCTGGACGGAGAGAGGGGTCTCGATTCCAGCTGCTGGTAATCAGTTCGATGTACTCAGGAGGCACCTCAACAGAGATGTTTTCAGGAATTGGGGGCCTGATATTGTCTCTTATAACAGCTACTGCCACTGCCGCTGGACTATTGGTTGTTGCAGAAGTGTTTGAGTAAACTGCGGTGTAGATCTCCTTAATTATAACTTACCTGAGGCCAGCATACGGCTCATCCCTGGTTAAAAGTTCCCACAATATAATGCCTATTTGAACAGAAGATGAATTAGGTAGGGGCGAACAAAAAAACAGTAGTGAAGATGAATGTACCAAAGCTGTAAATATCTGCCAATACATAATCAATTCCAGGGGTCTCATTCAGCAATTCTGGAGCAGTCCAGTGAATGCTTCCCTGAATTGCAGTCTCCTTGGTTGCATGTGTTTGCAGATCATCCTTGAACTTAGTTAGACCAAAATCGCTCACCTGTGTATATTAATGGAGATGAGCCGGTCTGTGCTTGAGAGATTGCTTAAATAATATGGTACCTTAACATTCCACTTACTATCAAGCAGCAGGTTCAGAGATTTCAAATCCCTGTGCACAATCCCTATAGATCAATTAGTAACAATGTTGTTGAGAATCATCAAGAGAACCCACCTGATGAATGAAGGAAATGCATTCCCTTTGAGGCCTGATATGCCATCTTGGCTTTCAGTGCGAAGGGAATAACTGGAATAAGCTCATTATGCAGCAGCTGTCATTGGACAAGGAGAAAGTGGTTGGTTAACTATTAACAGCAAAGAAGATAGGAAGGAGGAATATACATCAAACAGGGACCCTAAGGCCATAAATTCCATCACAATACACATATTAGGCAGTTTGGTGCAAGCAGCCATGAACAAGACGACGTTCGGGTGTCTAAGTGAAGTCATGACTCTCACCTAAAGAAGAAAGATTATAAATAAAACAAATAATTACTGTTGTTTTACAAACAGCACACCTCATCGTTAAAGTTTCTTTGCATCTCTCTAGTTATTTGCTCCGCTGCTATTTTTTTCACTGCAACTTCTGTGCCTTTCCACATTGCTTGATATACCTGACAAAACAAGAATTGTTTAGTTTAGTTCAGAGTTTTACATGCAAGAGCATTTAGTTGATTACCTCGCCATATCCTCCTGATCCAAGCAAATGTGAAATTTCAATTTCTTCATAATTTATCTCCCTGAAAAGGAAAAATTTAAACTTTTGACAAAAGGGATATGATAAAGCATGATTCATACCAGTCATCTTTTTTCTTTGTTTTATGTATCCATGTTCCTAAAATAAGTGCCACACACAATAACAAAAAGACAAGAGAAGCGACAGGAATCACAACACCTGTGGTATTTGTTAAAATTTGGAATTTAGATTTTATATTCGTTGAATGGAGTCCAGAAGAAAGTACCAAGAACAATGGGGATGGTATGATTTGAGCTGCTGTTATCTTGTGGAACTACTTTTTGTTCACAATATGTTCCATTCCAATTAGCATTGCAGACGCACTTCCCTTTAGTACAGGTACCTGAAAAAAACCAACAATAGAAGCGGTAACTTAATGTTTATCCTTTCTATTGTGGTGTAAGCCAGTTGGATACCTTGGTCAGAGCACAGGGTGCCTTTATAAATACATCCGTAGAGGGAACTCGCGGGGGCACCACGACAGGTGACATTCGCTATGAAATATAGCAACTCTTTCTTCACTCCTGGTGCCTGACTAGCTGCTGTTACGCCATTCCTTGTAGGAAATATCATTCATCAATAATGTTTTTCCCATAGCCCTGCTTGTTCGTGCGAAAACAAAATGATGTACCGCTGAGCAATTTGAATAGCCGTTGGGTCTGTTTGTGTCCAATAAAGCCAATCCAAAAGGGTAGCAGCCTGAGAGCATGAGGGCATAGTAGTCTGATAAAACATAATGTAGCCGTAGTGAGAGATTGGCCAGCTAGCATTACCTTCAGCTGTCATCCGAATATTTAGTTGAAATAAGAATCAGATTATGTGTTAAAAAATCTGATTTACAAGGGATTATGCAGATATCAGCTGAGTATGTTGGCATAATCCCAGGCACGGTGACCAAGGGATCTACAGGGTACGATGTACGTACGTAAAATGGGATCACTGAGGCTGCCGCGCGCTGCGAAGTCTTGGATGGCAGAGATTATGGCGGCTTGTGTGGGACGTACCACGTTTCCTGCGGAATTGACCATGCTTGCCACTTTTACGATGCGCGCTTGAGTTATCTCATAATAAGCATAAAACGAGAAGGAATATAGGTTCTCCTTAAGCGTCGTAGGTACGTCCACATCGGCTGGTACGTTTATTGCTCTGGATGTATATTGCACTGGGAAATTGACTTGGGATCCTTGGCCTACCTGGTAGATGAGGGAGAGCAGAGAGAGCAGAGAGAGGCAGTGTTAAACACCTGCCTACACATACCAACTTGTGATAATATTATTACATACAGTTGCATTGAATTCAGGAACAGTGGCAGCTATTGCCTGTGTCCAGAATGAGTTGGTCACATAGAGAGCTGGGCCGTAGAGCACAATGATAGGTTTATCAGGAAGGAAGGCTGACAGCTGCGGGTTGAGTTCATTGATGGCGGTGTCATTCCAACGGGTAATTTTATTAAGGTAGATGTCAGCTATGATAGTGAAATTCAGCACCATAGGGGGAAGATCGAACAACTCGGGAATCTGTCCAAATACAAAATCAGAAAAGTCGTTTTCTTCTTTTATTAGGGGATAATCAGACTTACATTGTATCCAGGCACAGTGGGAGCATTAAAGAAAGGGAAAGTGACTACATCAGGAATCTTCTGGGTAAGGGGAAGAGCAATCCCTCCAACGTCTGTATCACCTATACAAATAGTTAGTATTTCAATTAATTCTTCTCATTCCGTCCATATTGCTACTTACCAGCCGCCATTTCTGCTATGGCAATTGGAGAAGAGGCCTTGAAATGTTTAATCACCGTTTGAGTTGAGCTGAAGCCATCCGCCCATGCAGTGAAGATAGAGAGAGTACTCCCAATGCTGGACAAAATGTTGATATTAAAAGCTCGCTCTCCATTGCATTGTAATACGTCCAAATAGTTCAACAAGCTCCTGATTAAGTGTAATGTGTAAGTCTTCTCTGAGAAAGAATGGCCAGGGACCTGCAACAAAAGAAGCAATGACCTTCTTGTTGTTTTAGCAAAACAATGGAGAGGGCTGTTCACCGTCTCACAGGATTAGATAAAGCGGCATAGTAATTGGAGTTGGCCCAATTTGCTGCATTGTCGTTGAGCTGAGTCCATGAAAGGAACAGCAAGACCTGCTGCATTGGGTTGCAGTCTGAAAGGGTTGCATTAGAATCCAGGGTTATATAAGCCATGGAAGCCATCGGCCATGATGAAGTCCCTGGTGCATCCACAATATCCAGTGCTATTGTACCTGTAGAAAAAACAGAAAACTCTTTGTTAGAAATCTTGTTCTTATTCTTAGAGGAGAAAACGCAAAATACCCTCATGTATCTGTGGTCTGAAATCATTCATAGCAGATTGGACGGAGGCTACAGATGGCACCACTAAGAGAAGAGAGAAAGGTATGAATATGAGGGGGTAAACTAAGTCTAAAATGCAAATAAACTGATTACCGGACGCGTTGGCCTTATTGTACATATTTGCATAGGACAGGCTGCTTTCCACTGCATTGGCTAAGTTCGCGTACGTCATGCTATAGGACGTATTCTGTAAGACAAAGGAGAAACCGATCATCCAGATCGGATGAGACACTCATGAGTGGGTGTGTGTGAGAGAGAGAGAGAGCAGAGAGAAAGATGAGACTGACTTTGACGTATTGTATTCTCGAATTAAGGTCAATGCTGACATAGGCGCGCCCTTCGATGGCAGGTGCCATAAGCTCAAAGGAATTGTTTGCAGCTTGAAGAGCTTGACTGAAGTCCGTGCTGAAGCTGGAGAGAGCCTTCTTGAAGCTCGATCCTATCGCAGCGTTAGTGCCTGGCTCTATAGCCAGAAGGATGGAGGCACTGGGCAGTAACACAGAGGGGTTGAGCATCTGTATGGCGATGTCGTCCCACGACGCAATGCTCCCAGTCCATATGCTAACTCAGATAAAGAAGTGAGTCAAAAGAGAAGCTTACCATAGGGAAATACAGATCTGATTTTAGGGAGGAACCTGGCCAGAGTTTCTCTGTCGAGAATGAGGTTGGTGATGTTTGGAAGATTGAAGGCAGCCACGATGGCCATACCCACAATTGGCAGCTGCACGAGGCCTTCAGGTTCGAGCTTTTCCTTGGCCACGGCGTCGCCTATCACAATGAAGTCTGCAATTCCTTTCTTGTAGTCATACAGAGCCTGCGCTGTTGTTGTGGGGTTGTACTGCACACTGGGAGATGAAGATGAAATGTTTTTGTTATTAAAGGTTAATAAAGGCCTTTTGGCACAGCTTTCACACAGAACCTTATGCTGTCTTTGTAGAACTGATAGTCGAAAGCCCAACTCTCCAGCAAGTTGACTATTGCACCCCCACCTTCCCCCACAATGGTCTGCCCTAACGCCACTGAAAACACAAATGAACAATGGGAACAAAAATCTCTCAGCAAAGGAGCAACCATTCCCCCCAATATAATGCTTGCTTCAAACTCACCTTGGCAGGCCCATGAGAAGCAAATATAGGCAAAGACCACCAGCTGGGTGTATTTCATCAACACAATGAGAAGGGAACGAAAAAGAGAGGGGGAGAAAGAAGGAGAGAAGAGAGGAGGAGCAGCCCGAGAGGTGCCACCAAGAAGGAACGTTAATGGAATGTTGGAATTAATTTGGGTCCGTTTCTGATTCTAATTTGTTTTGCACAAGGCAACATCTTCCCACCTGGCCAGCGAGTGAGGAACAACACACATTTTTCATCAGGTCCTCTGTGGCACACACTCAATATCTCCCTCAGGTTCCCATCATGCCTGTCAAACACAAATAACAAAGCCCTTAACTTGGCCCCACGTGCCAAGCGATGATCGCCCAACACAGCTGTTGGCTGCCCACTGGTAAGATGTTCCTAGGTTTAAACTATTTGGGCATTCTTGTTGGCGACACTTTGTGTCTTCTTCTCTTCTTCTCTCCTTCCTCAACAACAACAACATTTTTTTGATTAAATTTTATCACTTGTAACATTATTTTGTTATTTATTTATTTGTTCCTACGGGGTGGTATGCTGTCTGGTACTCAAAACCAAAATGAGCATCTTGTGATGCCACAACATGATATCCATCTATCTAGATACCAACAAAATACCAAATGGGTGGGGGCAAAAATGAAACTTCATCACAACAATAATTAATAAATATAAGATGCACGTGGAGTAACTGGTGCGAGCCCATGGAGAGAGATCCCCCCCGCCCCACCATTAATGGGAATGCACTCCGTAGTGGGCAAGTAGCCATCTGCCCACCGCATTGCCATGCTTCTTGGTCCACTCTGCTCGGGCACGGATGATCTCTGTTGTCTGTTCTATTGTCCTCTCTATTCCTGCCACATTCTTTCCAGAGAAAAAGTCTGTGCATTGGAGGAAGGAAGGAAGGAACAGGGTTGAAGAAAAAGAGAGAAGGTCAGTTATACCAGGAGGCCAAGGCTATCCAAGTTACCTAGATCTGATAGATTGGCGATGCACAGGAAACAAACTTTCAGCAACAATTACCTTCCATGTCCTTTGCTTGTTCCTCAGTTGCAAAATTGGCCGTGGCGCCTGCCACAATTCTGCCCAACAACAAAAACTGTATATTTGCAATTTGTGCCCACATATGTGCAAATCCAATCAGTATATAAGTGATGTGGCCAACATCTTGACTAGCAATGTCATTGCTTTCAAAGTGAAGTGAGATATAAGAAAGGGAAAAGGGAGAGAGTCACCTGGCCACCATAGCGGCTTTCAAGAACGGGCCAGTTCTGTTTCGTGAATGCCCATGCCAGCCTCGAGCCCAAATCATTTCGGCCAACTGTGAAGATATCCAACAGCATAGGACATATACGTAAGATTATGCAACTCATTCGGTGAATGGCCTTGTGTGTCCCTGACCTGACGAAATTAAATAGTGTGCGTCTTGGCCTCTGACTTCATCTGATAATGCAAACTCCAATGAGGACTGGAGAAGTCCTTCGTCACTGCATGAAATAAATGTGAGAATGGTACAGGAGAGAGCAGAGAGCAGAGAGAGAGGAAGAGAAGAGGAGATCTGTGTACCGTGTTTTGGCCAGAGCTTGCAAAGCACGCAGTTTGTATTCCTCCGAGTGAGAGTTACGATATATTTTTCTCATTTCCTCCCACTCCTTCTGGCCTCCATATCTGGAAAACAAAAAAGAGGCGTATTTGTCAAACAAGAAAAAGCTGACGTGCAATTATCATGTGACATGTTATATGTAAAGTTAAATCAGTATGGGCGGGTGGCTCACTTGACAGCAAGATTATAGACAACGGACAGTAAGTCAGGAGGAATTTGGTTCTGGGCTCCTTCTGTCGAAGACATTTGAGCGAAGAGGAGCTGAGCTTTATCAACAACACTTTGCATTCCATTATTGCCAGCATAAGCGAGCACCAGTCCGCGTAATATCACGACTTGCGTGTCCTCACTTGAATCTGCATGGTAATACATTATATTAACATAATTGAAATCAAGTAATTTCTTTCTGTGCAAGCTTACCTTTGGATTCCCATCCAAGCTTTTCAACAATGGGGCCATAGAGCTGCCGAACATATTTCTTCAGCAGATTTGAAACAGGTTCACCCTGCACCTGAACGTTGCTCCAAGATGTTCCTAACTCTATCAAATTCTTCAAATTTCCAAGTCAGGTAACAAAAAAGGATTTAAAGGAAACTTAGTTTTGTGTTGAAGCTTGGGTTTGTTGTCACAAAGGGCCTAGCGGAGGATGTTACCTCTGTGAGAGAGGCCCAAACAGAGTAAGTCTCTTCATTCGAGTAGGAAAGGACTAATTCAAGAATCTGCTCGGTGGACACTTGACCAGCTTTTGCCAACGCAAAACCATCATCAAGGATCCTTCTCGGAGAGCCCCAATATACAGGTGAGTAATGAAGCACTTGTGCTGTTTTAAAATTCAAGTTATGCGCAGATACAGGCAGGGTACCCTAATCGATCAGAGGGCTTAAGAGATTGGCTTTCCACAGCTTTAGCCAACGCCATAAGCATATCTTCTGAGTACTTGACTCTAAAAAATCCAGACTGATATGCATTGACTTTGATCCATGCGTTATCTTCTATTGAATTAGAGTGTAAGCCATAAGTCTGCTCGTCAAGAATTAGGTTGTATCTATTAACCTAGGTTGGAGCATACCATACTCCCCAGGAGGAAGGAGAACTTTAGTTGTGTGGACGTAGGGTTGATTTTCCTTCAGCCCATCCTCAAAGAGGCTGTAGTAAACGGGTGTTGAGGGATCATTGCTTGTGAACAATGATAGAGGGACCCACCAGATAGTGTCATCAGGTCGATCTGTTATATGTTTACCACAGATTGTTAAACTTTTCATTCTTTTAACTGCAGTTGAGATCACCAATTTAACCTT
The DNA here is from genome assembly GCA_000826405.1 of Acanthamoeba divionensis. NCBI lineage: Eukaryota > Discosea > Longamoebia > Acanthamoebidae > Acanthamoeba > Acanthamoeba divionensis. Next base: position 11,515 of record CDFI01107028.1, on the reverse strand, counting down.
GAGTTACATGGCTTGCAGATGTAAAACGTTGCTGAGATACAACCAGATATGTTTTTCCATCCTTGCTTTCCCTACTAACAGAGAGTACTGGGTACCCCGTTTTCTTAACCTAAGTAACCAAATAAGCCATAAATCATAAGACACTCTTTTTACAAGTCGAAATGCAGCTCGTACCCAATTGTTCATGAGCTTGTCTATTGGCTTTTCTGTAAAGAGGGATAAAGAATTCCAAAGATCCTAGTTAGAAAAAAAGGGCAACACAATTAGTTTCTTTTCCATGTTCTGTTCATACCATTTTTCTCCTCACCTCCGTAATGGCATTGCCATAAATGTGTTTCTTGAGGTAGTAATTTAGCCCTGTTTTAAAGGTGTCTTCTCCCAAGTAACTGTAATGTTAACGAATACCATAGCAAGAATATTATTAGTATAAAATTCTTCCTTGTTTCTGGTGGAAACGTACTTTGCAAGCATGCGGATGATTGCCGCTCCCTTACTGTAGCTTATGGCATCAAATATCTCTTTGATTTCACCTGCCCTGTTTACGTGAACTTAGGAAAGAGATAAGACTCCGTTTCTTTGTCCACTGCATCAAGTAATTGTTACCTTCAACAGGGTGAGAGGAAAGAAGGCTATCGAGCTTAAGGCCTTCTGCGGAATAGTGTGCCACGAACTTGGTCCAAATTTCCCATTCTAAGATCGTATGGTGTTAGAAAGCAATGTGCTCAACAACTTCAAGACAGCTCAATATTATACCAGGAAATAGATTATTCACAGCGAGATTGCCCACCCAGGTTGCAAAACCCTATCTACAAGTGATTAGTAGTGTTGGGAAATGAACCTTCCAAATAAAAGATCGTACCTCATTAAGCCAAAGGTAGTCCCACCATTCAGGGCTTACTAAGTTGCCAAACCTGAATAGGTAAATAAAAATCATTTCATTGTATGAAGGAAAAGCGTTTACAAGACTGAAGGTTACCATTGGTGTGCTAATTCGTGAGCCACAACATACGCAACATACTCCTTTACAGCCATAGAGGATGTCTTTTCATCTATCAGCAACAGAGCTTCTCTGTACAGCACGCATCCCCTTTATTACCCATTAGAGGAATTAGATTGGAAGACAGTAGTGAAGAGTTCTGTGGGTAAAATAATAAAGATGATTATATTAACCAGTTTTCCATGGCTCCGGCTGCAAAATCAGGAACAGCAATCATATCCATCTTGGCCAAAGGGTAGGGAATGCCAAAGTATGACGTAAAGTAAGACAGTGCGCCCCCTGTGTCGAAGAGAAAACATCATTTAGAATAGAATATAGAATTATCTGCAACTGAAATCGTTTGCTTACCGGCAACACCCAGGGCAAAATGTCCACTCTCTTTCTTACCCAAAGGAGTATAAACTCGAAGTTGTACACCTTCTTTAGAATGACCTTCCACATAATCAAATTGTCCAACAACAAAGGCCAATAAGTAAGTAGACATGAGTGGAGTCTCTTCAAAATGAACCCTCTGAGTTGGAACAGAAAATAACAAAGCAGTGAGTCATTAGAAAACACAGAACAAGAATATAATCAATATAAGTGCAAGTCTTTCTCAACCTTTAAATTGTTTTCCACAGACTGAGAGCGTATAGGCGTATTTGAGATTGCTTCGTAATCCTCTGGGACTACTAAAGTCACATCAAACCTATCACCATCACAAAGGCCTCATCAAAATTAAGCTGAATATGTGCCAGAGATGGGTTGGAGGGCAGTAATGTACTTGGCTTTGATGGCAGGTTCATCCCAGCAGGGGAGAGCTTTGCGTGCATCTGTGGGTTGGAACTGTGTCACAGCCATGTATCTGAACCAAGTCAAAGAGAATGAACAGATTTGTTATTATGTATGATGCAAACCGTTCTCCCAAGCACTTTCTTCATTGAAGAAGGCTTACCTCCTTTTGCCTTCATAGACATAAGAGGATCTATAAAAACCACTAAGCTGTTCATTCAGAATGCCCACAAAGTCACACATCAACTGGGCCTTGCCCAAAGGAAGAGCAACCAAGAACAAAAAGGACACTGTCTCGTTATGGGAATCATAGGAAATGCTGGATGCCACAAGATCAAGCTTTGAGCCTAGAAATGTGGTGAAATAACCACGATGAATGAATGAATGAACAAAACCTTAAGTCTTAATATGATGATTTCACCAGGAATTAATCCTTTGCATCATTCATCAATAGCGAAGAAAAACGTAATCCTTTGTGGATGAAGTCATTAGAATACAAAAGGGATGGTTGTGCGATACCTTCATATTGCATTCTCACGTTTGTCACGTTGAGCTCCTTGGCATGCACCACTATCTCAGTGGTCTCCTTCACAACCTCCACCTGAAATAAGTACAGCAGAGTGAAGAAGATTAAACAAAATGCAACATTCCATGCATCCAATCTTGGTAGTTGATTGTGGGAAGGGGAACAAGGGGAATACCTCAATCTGAGCAGATCCAGTGAAAATAAATTCCTCAAGGTTTGGCTGCAGCTGGATGTGATAGATCAATGGCCTCACCCACGTTGGGAGAAGCTCTTTCTCCCCTTCTCCAATTCTGTGTTGTCCAGCTCCACTACAACAGCCAAATTATTAATGGTCACTCAGATGAATTTTGCATTTTTGAGGGGAAGTACATTTGATTAACAGAATGGCTGGTGCCGTTGTTCGCTGTGAACACAATCTCTGACTGGATGGGGGCCACATTTTGGGCATGACACAGGCCAAGCAGTGTGATTGCAAGCAGCGTCCAAACACATGCGGAGCTCATCACCAAGCGCCTGGCTTGGTGCATCCACATTCTTGGTGAAGAAGAAGTTGGTCAGAGAAAGGGAACCACACTCGCCAACAACAACCATACAACAGTGAACTTGGTGGTTGTGGCAGAACCAAAGCAACCCCAAAAGAGCCCACGAAATCTCACCAGTCCTGCAGCCCAGTTATTAAGAAGGCAAGTCGCAAAGATTTTTTGGGCTTGGATCATTTGTGTGGATGGATCAAGAGTTTGCGCCCTCTGCTAAGTGGGTCATAGAGAGACTGAAATCATGCCACGATCCAGACATAGACCAAAGGATTCTAAACATATACCTGTGGGGCAGCAGGCAAGCAGCATTTCTCCCCCCCCCCAAACACCATGCCATGTCATGATTTCTTTTTGATGCAGAGTCTATGGCTGTGCAACGACAACATCTGACTGGGATTGCATAATTGTAAGTTGTTGTTTTAGTATCCCTTCAAAGATACACTATTGTGATGTAAATTATAATCATTGTTCTGCAGATAACGAGATACAACACTGCAATGGACCATGCTCTCATCCTCAAAGATACGAACAAAATGCGTGTGCAACGGCAGCAGTCAATTGAAAGGGTATCAAAACGCATGATCCTTGCTCGTACTGATTTCTGACTGTCTGAATTGTGTTGCAACACAACTCATCTTCATTAGGGCAAGCCACAAGCGGCACCAAATCCTTCAGACGGACAGTGGAATGTGGACTTGCAGACCAGAGAGCTGAACCCCACAGCGCCTCTCCTCAAGGAGAATATCTCGTTCGTACCTTAATTCCCTGTGTGTCTGTGTGTGCTGCATAGCAAAGCCTGAGCATCTGCATATGTGCATCCTTTTTGGGATGCATCTCCTCACAAATGCATTAGCTTCATATCTGAAAGTCTTTCTATTGAACTCACTTAGTATTTCACAGTGAGATAAATGCCTCTCTGTACCCTGTCTATGAGGATGGCCTGATCAATGCCACCTTGATACCACTTGAGGAATGGACAAACATGGTACCACAGCTGCTAAGCACTTCTCCTCCTCTTCAACCGAGCCCATGAGTCCATGTAAGAATAGTTAACGTTTCTCCATGAAAGGTTAGGGAACATAGACACATGGCACTTGTGGTCACCTTTGTGCCAGATGAGTATAAACTGCTTGATGAGTGTGCTGTTCCCTTTGATCTGGATCCCGATGTACTTCGAAGGTTTATGCCTCTTCTTTATCCCTCTGCTCTCTTTCTCTGCTCTCTCCCTCTAACCATGATGACTATATAAAGCGATGATCTAATATACTTTCTAATCCAAGGACGGTCTTGTGGGAATCAGCGCGTACATTTGCAGCAGCAGGAAACAAATTACTGGTGCCTGGGGGATATACAGATGACAATTTCTACCGAGCCAGAAAAGAGATAGTACACTCTTTCCGTTATCTTCTTTTTGCTGTGCAAATCATACAACACAGAAGGATCATAGACTTTTCTGCAGCTAATCGGTTCCTTAGTATGATCATGTCTACTGAAATGGGAGAAAAGAAGTGGGATGAAATAGTGAAGATCTTTAAGATACATTTTGAAGACTTGAAACAGCAATTGAAAGATTTAAGGGACTATGCTCATTTTTATAGCAAAGTTGAAACAGAAAGGATATTTTTTGATCACCTCAAGCAAAGAAAGAATAGTTTGGAGTTGTATGATGTTATCAATCAAGATTGTGCTCCAAATAAGCTAAGACAGCAAGTTTCACAAGAAGAACGCTCATGCCATAATCAGCCATGTGACTATAAAACGATTTTGAGAACTCTCGAATTTTTGCATTCATACCCTGATTCTTCTGAGCAGGCTCTTGTTGCTCTCCAGCAAACTTACCACATTACATCTTGCCGTCACTCACGTCATCCTAACCTTGTATTGTTACGCCATGACGTAAGCTTGCCCTTATCACTATTGCCTCTACCTTGTGATAAACAATTGCGCTGTGCTAATATTTTCTTACACTGTGAAGCCATATTCGATTGTATCTTGGAGAGATTCAGAGATTGCTCAGGAGTGTCAGGGATTGATCATTGATTTGTCGGACCATTTCCGTGTTGTCGCCCTTCCCTTTCCCAAATTCTTCAGCTATTGTCATCCAGAAGGGAAAAGGGCACTTGAAACAATCCAGCATAATTGGGAAACCTTAGAGGAAAAGGTGTCTGTTGTTGAGCACATCGACGGAACATCAGCAGGTATGAATACTTAGTACACACCTCTCTGAATTAGAACTAATTTTCTGTCCATCTGCTCAGTTATTTATTATTTCCAGGGGATGTGGTACCTTAGTTCTAATTGTGAGTATCCTGTGCTTGGAATCCCACTATCCTTTCCTTTGTAATGGCTCATTAAGAGTGGATCTGTGGTGGCAATAGTTGAACCTGATGATCCCACAGTATCGCTTACGTGGAAGGAGGACACCAACATCCCATTTGCAAAGATATTCTGGGATATCTGGTATCATTCCAACTACCAACTGCCAAAAGGTTTCTCCAACTGTTAGAGATTCCGCAGCTTTGTTAATTTTATACCTAACCAGACTGAATTTCATTATTATGCTTGTTCCCAAAGATCAAGGGTTGTGTTATATGTTTGAGCTTGATTGGAGCGGCCATAGGTATCTGACAGGCCGCTCAGAGCCTCATGAGCAAGGCAACATCATACTGACAGGGGCCCGCGATCTGTCCACCCTTCATGAAATAGAGCCAAAAGCTATTGCTGTAAGTATTCTCTTTCTCGCTCTTTCTTGTCTCTTTATTTGTGGTTTGCTCACGTATAGAGACCAGGAGGAGCACGGGTGGCAATGTGCAAAGGTATTTGCGAACTTGAGGAGTTTGGAACATGTCGTGCTGGCCGCTAACACAGCTAACCCATTCCGCTGCAAAGGGTTAATTGTTGTATCTTCTTGCTCCCCCTACAGGTGTGTACTCTCGTGCTAAATAATATTTATAGTATTCTTCAGTATTGCTTACACTAACAAATTCTTACCTAATGTGTTTTAGTTGGCAACGAGTGAAAGTGAAGAGTGCCCAGTATGTATCAATGCAGTATGCTACCAACTTCAATGCAGTGGGACCTTTAAACCTTAGAGCTGATATGGACCACAAACGAATGCTTGAGATGGTGTGTATCCCCTTCTTCGAGCTTCTGACCAAGTAATTGGTGATGTTTATTCTCTTCTGTGCAACGTGCAGTTGAGGTATAACAAGACGCAGGAATTTTTGGGTTATTACCCACAGTGGACAGACTTGAGCGAGGCCCTTGGTTTGAAGTACCACGCAATGTGGAATTATTTGCAACAGGTAAGAACAACTTTGTTAAACTGAGCTACAGAACATGCTTCTCATTATATGAATTCTTGGCGCGAAGGTGTGGGACGAGCTTGTTCAGTGCAAAGACCAAAGACACTTTGCAAAGATTGCAAAGAGCAAAGGCGGCGCAGGATTGGCCTTTGTCTTCTTTAAAATGCAAAAGGAAGGCGTCCACCTCAGGTATACAACAGTAAGGCACTATCTGGCCACCTGTGAGGACTCTATTTTTAAGATAAATCAAGGCTCATACAAAGCCAATAAAAGTCTTTCTTTTTCTTTGTTGTTGTGTATTTTTGATTGAATAATAATCGTCCTCACACTGCACCACCAACAATACAACTCCGCCATGCTCCTCTTCCCCCCATTCCATGCAATTATTTTATTTTTGGATGTCGACGGGGGGTTTTCACAACTAGGCAGTTGCAACATTTTGAGATAGAAAGGAGCAATGGCCACTACTTGCGTGATTACAGGCTCTGTGATGGGCTTTGCCACCATTTTATACAGCAATGCTGTCCGCAAGCTGCCACTAAGAAGAGGTAAGAGGACGTAAAATGATGTTGTAACCCCCCCCCCCAAAACAAACATCAAATAGCTAATGGTATCCAAGGACAAGACGTCATTAACTTTCTGAATCGTCTTTCCTGATGCCCTTGCAGAGCCATGGATGCATCTTTCAGGACTGTTTTTTGGCGGCATTTTGGGATACGGCTATCACAGGCTGGACCAGTACGAGGAGGGGCGGAGGCTCGTTCTTGACGAATTGTACCTCAAGACCTTCCATGAGGGCAGCAACAACTCTATCTTTGTGCCTCCTCAGTGGCGCACCTCCACAGAGGCAAAGGAAACTTCCACTCTCTGAAAATGATCTTTTCATGCTTGCTATTTGATATTTAATTAAAGAAACGATTCCATTGTTTTACAAGTTAAGTTCAATTCCTTCTCGCCCTCCACATATTCTATGTACTGTTCACTTCTTCTTCGATTTCTTTGAGTAGTTCGTTTGTCCCTCAAAGAAATTGGTAATCATCGTCTCTAGTGTATCTGGGGCATACCTATGGTGATGTCAAAGATGGAAGATAAGCACAATCATATGATGAACGTGTATGTCTGTGCAGTTAGAAAGAGAGCATTTGCATACTTGATATATTTGCCAGATTTCGTAGTGAATGTGGCAGGATCATGCCTGTAGTAGTGGGAAGATGCAAGAAACATATGTTAAACGACATCTTTCTCACTTTTTATTATTATCATCTCTTTACGCCTTGCTTCATTCAACCCAACAAACAACAAGAGACATTATTGTGATGTAATGCAGGGGGGGGACGAGATTACCTCTGCAGGAAGGTCTTGTATGCGGGGAGGATGAAGGACTTGATGTCATTGCGCAAATGGTCGCACAGCTCAGGGTCGTGTATCGTGTACCTCTTTTGGGTGTCAACGAGCTCTTCTACCTCTGAATTGAAGCCCTACACCAACGTAAAGCAAGAAGAAGATGAAGGGAAAAAGAAGGAGATGGTTGAAAGGAAGGACACACGATGATGATGATGATGAGATGATGTTGGAACACTTACAGAAAACTTTGTCTTTAGTTTCTTCTTTAGTTTGGAAGAAAGAAGCTTCTTCTTGGCTGCGACGGCGGCATATTCCTTGTCATCCTCAGGATCATCTGTAATGTATTGCAGAGCCTTGCTCCAACTTGATTTCAAGAACAAAAGTGAAAGAAAAGAAAGAAAGAAAGAAAGAAAGAAAAGAGAACTTTAGTACCATCAAGTACTGCTTTGCTTTGCTCTACTCTACTCACCTTTCTTTGTAGGTTGCCCGTTCATCAGAAATAGTGTCTTGAATGTTGCGAACGAAGCGTGAGTCTAAGATGCTCAGAAGCTCTGTATTGCACACGCTGACCATCATATAGTGGGCATTGTTCAACAGAAAGACGTTGGCCAGTGCTGGGGCCTTTGGTCAAGAAAGATGGATATAATCAGTTAACAACATATGCATATGTTGTAAAACAGAACAATAACACACACACACACACACACACACACAGAGAGAGAGAGAGAGAGAGAGAGAACTACCCCTCTAAAATTGAATCAGTACCACACCACACCACCACACCACACATTGAGAGAGGGAATCTTTGTTTACCTTTTTCTTTGCTTTTTCTGCTTTTTCTTGAAGATTGACCAACAGAGCTCTAATTATACGCACTTTATGGTATAAATGAAAAACAAAAGAGCTTATAGCATCAGTTATTCTAATATTAAATTAAGATGAGAACAATTGTGTGGAGTAACCCCCTTTTAAAAAACGTACTTATGAATGCACCTAATGGGGTAACTGCAGATGCAACACCAGTTACTGACTGGCTTGGCAAAAGCGATTCTACAACTTCTTTGTATTCAAACAAACGCTTCAAATAGTTCATAATCTGGAATGGATTAAAAAATGTTAACGGAACAAAAATATGATGTCTGGTGGGGTGGGGGGTGGCCATACATTGCTGACTAGTTCAGAGACTGTTCCATCTGCTGGTACTTGCTTGGCATCCTCCTGTGCAATATCCTCTTCAACTGCGGTGAATGAATGGCGGAGCGTAGTGGACAATTTAGATGCAAAATCCTTCAGTTCCTCTCCAAGATGGCTCCCACTGACCTGTTCACCCCATCCAAGATGAATTTAGGAAACGACTAAAGCACCAAAGAAGGAAGGACGTTGGGAGACCTACTTTGATAGTCTGCTGAAACATAGGTAATATGGAAGACAAGTTTTCCCATATATCAAAAAGTACAAAGGCTCCAAATAACTGTTGGTATTATGTGAGAAGGAATTAATTTGGCTGAAGTATATGGAATTGATTGGTATAATGAGGCATACCTTGTCTGCATTCATTTGAATTTTGATGATACTCTCACCTAATGGCCATCACAATCAATGTGTAAGAAAATTTCTCATCAAATATTAAAACAATCCAAGGTGGAGTACCTGTTTCGATTAACATATCTAGTGCTTCTTCAATAACATCTGAAAACACAGAATCGAAGTGATTCTTGCTCACCAGCTCTTGTGCCAGCTTGCGCTCTGCCTAACAACAAAGAAACAGTTACAAGTTGTTTTTTTCCTTTTTTAAGTAACACGTAATTGATTACCTTGATTAACACAAGAACAACTCTGATAAAGTACAGGTATTTGTGAGTGCCTTTCACATAATCACGAGTTTCTGCCATAGGGATTAGTCCTTGCCCGGCAATCACAGAACCTTTATTTCTGCAAACAGAGAAGAAAGGTTATTAGGGCGTGTGATATCTAAAACTATGTTAGTGTGATGATTATTGTCCTTCTCTGCTTTCTTAAAACACGTACATATCTAAGCTTTTATCTGATTTTCCATAGGCAATTTGGTCTGGCGAAAGCTTCTGCAACGTTTTTGTGAGAAATCTGCGCCTTGTCTCCTTGTACACCTTTTGGTAGCCGAGGTGCTTTAAGCCCTGCAACTCTTTGACCTAAATGGATAAATGGGTGCACATTCAGACAAAAAATATCCTACATAAGACATGTTCATTTGTATTCAATCATCAGAGCGCACCATTGTTTTTGTATGGCTCAGCAAGACTTCAGGCCATAGTTCTGGAGAGAGGAGAAAGAATTGCTTGGTGAACTAGTAGCTCGGACATATTCAGGCAATTTATGAGAATGGATATAAACACAATGAGCCTACCGAATGTCTCCCCTGCTAGCAGGATGGCTTGTATTTTATCAGGTTGTAAGGTTTCCAGTACATCCAGAGCGTCGCTGTGTTCATTAAACAGTTCAGAGAGAGCCTTTTCACAGTGAGAAACTGCCAACTTCCTTAATGATTGCTATTTGTTGAGAACAACTGTTAGCTTACTGTTATCAGATACATTCATTTCGAGAAGAACATACAAGCCTTCCGAGAGCAGTTTCTGAACTTTTAAAGTTGCTATGAACCTGCAAAAATATAGTTGCATCCTTAATTTCTTGCAAAGCTCTGAAGGCATGGGAGAGACATTAGTGCACATGTAAAACAAGTTAATATGAACTGTGGAGAAATATGCTTTGTGGGCCAAAATAATATGTACAAGTGTGTATTCTCTACTTACTTCACAAATCTGCCCACCTTCTCGCCATTGATCACTGGCAATAGCACTTGCCTGGGCAATCTTTGAAAGAGGGTCAGGTAAGTAAAAGTATGCTTTCTCTCTCAAAATCGGGAACTTACCCCTCTAGAATAATGGGCTGCACTCTAGTGCCTGTATCATATATATTCAATACTCTTTGCATCTCTCCCAATGTGTCTTCAATATCTGGCAAGAATCACAGAAGAGAATTGGATTAGACACATTCACATGAATAAGTAAGCTATATGGGTACCCATACTTGTGTGCAAAAGTTTGAGTTTGTTAGTGCGGTCTTGTATGGGGGCCATGCTCTCATCCAATCTAGACAAGCGCTCCTCAAATGACCCAAGGATGCCTACCTGTATTGTGTCAATAGCTCTTAATTCTCTCTTCATCCTCATCTCATTGCTATCTGAATAGTATATTGTTCTTCTCCTTTTGCGCTCTCTGCTCTCTCTGCACTCTTCACATACACACACACACACACGTCGCCCCACTTCTCTCTTATACATGTGCGTGCGTGAGAGCCTTTGGAGAGGCGTACCATGCTATCTGTGAGCTGTTGGCTTTGTTGAAGGGATTTTTCCAGTTCATTGACCCTAGCCTTTTCTGCTTGCAAGAGTTCCAACTCTGTGTTGAAAAGAATGGTAAGTAGCTACTCACAAAAACAGCACCTCTTATTCCCCCCCCAGATTGTTCAATTTGGTGGGTGGTGCCTTGATGCTTGGTTTGCCATGAAACCTGCCCCACTATGCCCGAAGTTCTGGACGCGATCTCCTCCCTCAATAACAGTTCTGTGTGTCCTCTTCTCCTCTCCATCTTTGCAAACTGCCACAAAGAAGAAATCGCCAAAGTGACCGTGTTGCTGAAGATTGTGCGGTCAGCCGACGGCTGAATTCCGATCATTATTTAGGACCTCTTCAATTAAACGGCCCTTGTAGCTCAGCTGGTAGAGCGTTAGACTGAAGATCTAAAGGTCGCTGGTTCAAACCCGGCCAAGGGCAATCTTTTTTCAAACTACAACAAACGGAAGAACTGTCACAGTTGCTTGGCTTCCACCCATTGTTTTCTCTATTTTTTTGAATCCAAAAGGGCAGTGATGCATCTGTCATTTTGGCGCCAACTGGTCTGTCAAGATTGTCCCTTTCAGAAAATGGCTCTCTCTTTGTGCTGTCCTCACACCCAGAAAACATGATAATATCAGCAGGGCATATCTTCTTCAGCTGAGCTTC
>CDFI01107023.1:25460-51136 GCA_000826405.1 Acanthamoeba divionensis | reverse complement strand
TCTGTGTGTGTGTGTGTTCTCTCTTTGTTGTTGTGACTCACGGGTCTGGTTGCTGCTGCTGCTGCTTGTGGAGGGCATTGTAGATGGCTATGCGTGGTCCAGCAGGAAGGCCCAATTCCTTCATGTCATCCTTCCCGAACTCCTTGAGTGCTTCGTACGTGAGGTGCTCTCTGATGAACACATCGCGGAACTGCAAATAGCCCAAACGTGCCAACAGATCTTCCAGCTGCCCGTCCAGGTCATCATCATCACCGCCGCCATCAATGTGGGCGGTGTTACCATTGTCGCCACCAGCCAACCGAACAGCTGCAGTTTCATAGGCACACACACACATAAAAATACATATCACAAGATGCAAAGCATGCAAGATTGGGTTATGAAAGACACACTCACCTGCGGTTATAATTGGTTGTTGATGAATGATAGCAGGCTGCTGTTCTACAGAAACTGATGGTGGCAGTGGCTGCGGTGTTTGTTGTTGTTGGTACTGCCCTTGATATTGTTGAGGATATTGCTGTAGTTGCTCCTGGGGCGGCATGAAGTAAGGAGGAGCATACTGTGTCCCTTGACTTTGTGACATTGGCTGCTTTTGTAGAGGAGGGGGAGGAGAAGAAAAAGGAATAGGGCCAATAAGCTTCGCAAAGAAGAATAGACAGTGGCTAGCAGGGTTGACATGCCATAGGCGGGTGCTGGAAGACTTGAGATGGTGTGGGTGGAGCATGGCCTATGGAATAGTTGCCTGGTGAAGAAGTATAACCTTCATGCTGCTACAATTATATAACACTTCAGTAAGAGAGGAGAGGAATGTTGTGTTGAATAAATACCATGAGCGGTTGGTAGATTTGTGGCGGTACGCTATATGTATGGCCCACGGAATAATTAGAAGTCTGAGAAGGATAACCACCATGCTGTTGCATTTTACCACAAACAACAACTTAGATTCAAGAGAGAAAATAGAATAATGCGAACCAGGAGGGGAGGTGTGCCATAGGGGGCTGTTGGTAGATCGGGGATGATGTAGGGGCTGAACCCGACAATGGCGGGTTATTGTATGGCTCCTAAATGTTTAATGTGATTAACAAACCCTAGAAGCTTTGGTCTTCTAATAGGATGGATGAAGCAAAGCTAAAAGGCAGAAAAAAATACGCGAGGAGCGTGGCTGCTATAGCCAGAGGGTGAGTATTGTCTGGGTGGATTTGGTGCTACGCCTGCAGCGGCCATAAAAGACGTCAGCTGCCATGGTATCTCCTGGATTAGCCCCCCCCCCACAAAAACAAAGTGGTCAACGCAGGCTTTTGACAAGATTAAAATACAGGTACGCTGCCATATATCTTGTTTTTGTTGTTACCATGAGAGTTTCTTCTGCTAGCTGCTGTGGATTATTTCTAAACTTCCTGAATGGAACGAACTGCACTATATCTCTGTCCATTTCTTTACCATTGTATACGAGCGGCTCATCATCCGCATCAAGTACGTCCTAGTTTGTAAGTCGATATATCATAAATCAGTTTGGCAACATTCAAAAAAGGAGGGGAGGGAATAGAAATTTGGTTCGTGGTGGAATCAGAGAAGACACTTTTTTTACCATATTTGAGAAATCAGCGTCTCCAACTCCAACAATAACTAACGATATTGCGAATAAACATCAATAATGATCACATTAATCATTTTGATGGTAAGAACTGCTAAATGGTATACCAATGGAAAGCGGCAAGGAAGATGCCTGGACAATCTCGCGAGTTGTCTCTCTCAAATCAGAAATGATGCCATCCGTAAGGATGAGTAGAATGAAATAGGCTTGCCGTGCTTCATTGAAGCTTTCCCGTGCTTCTTGTGCTGCTCGTCCAATTATCTGCATTTGGAAACAGGATATCAATCAAAAAAGTTGCAGACAGAGATAATGTAAAAGCATAGGTACAAAAAGAGGGTAGTTTCACCTCAGCAAAATTAGTGGGGCCAGAGAGGATCCAATGCTCAAAAGCTGCTTGGTACGATCTGACTACTCCATCGATGCCCTCGACATATGGCTATTGAGTGTTTTACAAGCATAGGTAAGAATTGCATTAATGTGTGTTACGACCGACTTACGTTTTGTTCGTTTCCATTCAAGGCAAAGCAATGGTGCGCATTTCCGCTTTTCCCTGTGATCTTCCTTTTCGCTCCGAATCCATAAACCTGCATTCAAAACGGATATGAGCCATGAACAACGGACAAGAGAAGCCAGAGAGGCGCACAGGATATTTCCTATCAGAGTCGTAGTCAGCCAGGATTTGACCAACGGAAGTAATCGCAGCTATATACTCGTTTAGCTTACCCTATGTAAGGGAAAATTGATTTGGTTTTTTGAAATCTGAGGAGAAATTGAAATGTCATACGCCATGTTTATCAATATAGTGAAGGGATTTAGGATCGTTTGGGCTTCCATTCGAAGCAGTGAAGTCTAAAGCAAAGCTAACTGTTAGTCTACTTTATACACAAAGTATGCAGAAATTTGGAAGGAGAACGAACCAATCGCAATGATAAGATTTATTTCACATCCTCCAGCAATGTATTCGAGAAAGCTGTGGGTATGTTGTAAGTATGAAGCTACAGCAATGGCAAGCGAGAAGAGAGGCTAACTCAAGGTTTTTGTTGGTACCTGTGACTGTTGTATCCAAAAAAGGGGTTGGCGACTTTTTCTTCTTTGAAGTCAATAAGTGCTGTTACTGTAATGATTCCTGAACAATTCTAAGAAGGTTAGCATCTTGTAAAAGAATATCAAAACATGCTCCAGCACGATCTTGGGCATGTTAAGGAGTAATACTGCACCAGAATGTATATATTTCTTCTTAGCTTTATATTTTGGGTTTATTAAGGAGTAAGGCTCTGTTCTTTTGAGTAACTCCTCAGTATCAGTTTCTACTTGGCCAATAAATTCATGAGAACCGCTTGTGTGTGTGTGTGTGGCGAGAGAGAGAGAGAGAGCAGAGAAAATTAAGAGCAGTAATTTGAGGAGCAAATGTCATTAAATCAAATTGCAAGTGTTGTACCTTCTATTCCAGTCCCACACCTGTATCAAGAGAGGCCTCTTTGGGTCTCCATTATTCAAGCTTACCGCAGAGATGGAGAAGCTCTTCCAGTGCGGGTTGAGAGTGTTTTTGATGGTCTCTGACTTGAAAGCTGGAATCCAGCGGTGGGATTCATCGTTGCTGGAAGTCTCGTGAGCCCTCAGGATGACAAAAAATGGATCTGAATGTAGGTAGTGCATATGAAAATTTAACGATTGGCAACTTGCCGCTTACTCCACTGCAGTGCAAGCTCCTACCTGATCTGCCAAAGAAGTCTTTTCTATCGAGACCAGTTCCTGCGAAAGTAAACGTATAGTATTGCTTCTTGGATATGACATATTTTTCCCTCACGTTAACGGAACCCATATGGTCTATGGGTAGGGTCTCTTGAATCTCCTCTCCGATGATTGTGATGTTTCCATTTTTCCTCGAAGGTTTTTTCTCATTGCTGCCACACACAAGTAACAGCAACAAATATTGTGTGAGATACGTCGTCAAGGATTTAGAGAGGGAAGAGGAAACTGGAAGGGCGAAGAGCAAGAGTACAGCAAAGTTCTTGTAAGAGTTTGACCAGCAGCCACCATGATTTCGCTCAACCGACATTCCTGTGCACGTGCATTGTTTCTTGTTAATAGTCTACGCTCCGCTGGATCACATTACACAGGGGGGAATGAGAAAAGAAGATAGTACCGTGGAACCAATGTAGTCTTGTTTAGAAAGGGGTCCGTGTTCATGTTCGATGTCATAGATCTGGAAGAGCAGCTTTTGCATCTTCTCGAAGTGATATTCCATCCTAAATGACTTTACAAACTTGGGGTTCAAATTGTCCCAAATAATTTCCGTGCGCCCAAGTTCCTTCCAACCTCCTGCTCCATCTTCCTTCGGCACTAGGACCACACACATTGGATCTGCATGGCATGAAACAACACAGAACGGCTTTTGTTTAACACAAGTTTGTCATTGCATGCAAAACCATTGATGAGGTACCTGACTTCGAGAACGTGTCTAAGTCAACAAGGTTGCTGCGCCCATACACAGGTGAGCATACAAAGGGCGTCAGTTTATTTTTACTGCAGTCATTGCAAGGGAAAGATGAAGATGAAAAGGAGGTGCACCTGCAGGAGACATGAAGTTCGACTGTGATCGCTTTTTTGGTGGGGGGCTGCTGCAGGTGTACCCCATGAGAGCCAGGGAAAGGACCACTCTGAGCCTGCCATTGGGCCATGCCATTATCATGCCCCTCACCCCACACATTCCATGAAGATTGCCAGTGAGGAGCCTCCATAAGCTTACCTTGCTATTTTTTCAGGTGGCCAAATATACCTTTGTGGCTATTTGCGCCAATCAACAACCAGGTTGCTGCTGTTGCTGCACACACGAATAAAAAAAATGTGCAGCCCCGCTCTCTCTCTCTSAGTSTGWGTGTGTTCTTTTCAGTAAATATTCATCCCCCCCCCCGTTTTGTTTAATTATTATTTTTATTATTTTTATTATTTTTTGGAAGAGGGCTCTGTGTTGGGATGCAGCAGCCCCTTCTTGTTGTGGCCACGACAACAACAACAACAGAGAACAAGCTCAGCAGCGGTACAACAAGTACTAGCGGCCGCTGTGACAAGAAGAGAACCAAAAAGAACAGCAGCAGAAAGATTACCAAGCACACAAGCAAGCAGCTTTCTTTCGTACTGGAGCCCAGTTTCATAGAGCAGGATACCCTATTCGTGGTTTCCCCTTCAGAAAGCCTCATTTGTCCCTTCCACAAGGGCCTCTTTGTGGATCCTGTAATCGCCCCATGCGGACACACATTCTGTATGACCCCCCCCCAAAAAAAAACAATAATTGCGAACAAAATGCTTGCATGTTGTAACAAAAATGAAGGCAGGAGTTGCTTGGCAAGGGAAGAGGCCAAAAGGCAGCCTGTGGTGTGCCCCTTGGATGGAGCCAAATTGGAAGTATCTTGTGTGATCTCCAACCTCGCAGTCTCAGCGCAGGTCGAGCGCGAGGTTCAGGTGCGCTGCCGTTACGGCTGCTCGCGCAGCGATGAAGGCCAGCTCATCGCTGACGAAGTTCATGGCTGCCCTTGTGTATTGTCCCTTGCTGCACGTGCCGCTCATGAGCTCACGTGCCCCCACGCTCCCGCCGCTTGCCCACATTGCGACACTCCCTGCCTTAAACGCATGGATCTTGACCAGCATCTGGCCACCTGCGCCCGCATCCCTTGTCCTCATAAGGTTTGCACATTCCTGTCTTCACCTCCAAGTCACCATATACACGGGTCATGGCCCGTTCTCTCACACACACCACAACTATGAAAATTTGCCCTGGTGGTCTTCTTTTGTTGTTAATCTTTCATTGTAGGCTGCGGGCTGCAGGTTTGAAGGAAGAATGAGAGACCTGGAGGCTCATTTAAGTGTTTGTGGCTATGAGAGCATTAAGGGTTTTCTTTCAAAGCACGACGAACAAGTCAGAGGCCTAAAAAAGAAACTCAAAGAGCAAAAAAGAGAAAACCTGGCCTTAAAAGAGAACATTGCACGTCTAAATACTAATTTTCAAGAACTCACCACAGATCTTGAAACTAAACGCGGTAAATGATGCTCTCATTACTCTGTGATATCCTTTCTTGGCCTTTTTTAATGTTTTGTCTGAAGAAAACATTAATTATATTTGCAGCAAATATGGAGGCCATCATGAGACGTCTATCAGATTTTATAGAGAACTCACATGTTAGTACCACAATATTCTCAAGCTCAACGATTTGATCGACTTACTTTATTGGCTAGGGACAGCAAGAATCGTTAGTGAAGGCGACAAGACTTGCGCCCGGCGCTGTGATCATCACAGGCCCCCGCAAAGCTGGGCGAGGAGGAGGAGGCTCGGTTGTAAGTCCTTCTAACCCTGCCTTTTTGATACCACGGTCTCCGCCGCCCTCGCCTACAGAGGAATCAGAGCCAGATGGTCATGGCTTCAAATTGAAAGGTACCTTCAGTGGGCACGAGGTATAGTACCATCAATCTTCGGTTTAGCATTTAGATATATCGCACTTCTATTTTATACACCACATTTACATATAATGTGGCGGCTTTGATGCAGGGCCCAGTGTGGGCTCTTGCAGTGCACAAAAAGCTTCAGATGCTGATTAGTGGCTCTTCCGATGAGACCATTAGGGTAAGCATACCCTCCAAACTCTCACGCGAATTTTAAACTAACGAAATCAATCAATCACGCAAGATATGGGATATTCCAACAATGAAGCTGCGTCAAACATTGACAGGCCATGAAGGCATAGTACACGCCATAGTGGTAGTTGGTAATAGAATTATAACTGGTTCCAGTGATAAGATCATAAATGTGTGGGACTTGGACACCATGAAATGTGAGTACACGCTCACTGGCCACAACTATACTATATGTAAACTCGTCATTCATGGGGACCTGTTATTTAGTGGAAGCTACACCGAGATAAAGGTACTCCATTATTAAAAGAAGTTAATCAATCAAAACTATTGGTTGGATATATTCATCAGTGTTGATTGCCACTATCGTAACTGTCTAGGTGTGGGATGTAAATAATTTTACTTGCAAAGCAACGTTAATGGTTAGTTTCTATTCTCATTCACAAATTATATATCAACTTATTAGATTCCCATTGTTCAAAATATTTGAAGGGCCACAACCATTGGGTGCGCGCTCTTTGTGTTTCTGGTGGCTTCTTGTACAGTGGATGTCACAATTTGATCAAGGTTAGAAGCCATTTATTTGTCTCCTCACAGGCGAACGATATTGATATGTTCTCATGTTGAACCATATTGATGGTAGGTGTGGGACATAAATACGTTCAGATGTGTGAAAAGCATAACAGGTCACTATGGTAGCATCTACTCCATTGTTATCACCAACCGCCATTTGCTTGCAGCAACCTACGAGAACGTAATTATGGTAGTTTTCACTTCTTCTCCTGCTACGCAAGGCCATGCATCAATGGAAAATGTTGATAATCGGTGTGAGAACCTCAGGTGTTTGACTTAGACACATGGGAATATGTTAGAGCTTTGGCGGGCCACATTGGCGCGGTCTATGCCATGGCAATCCAGGACAATAAACTGTTGTTCAGTGGTTCCTATGACTCCACCATCAAGGTAAACTTCACATTTGTGCTATTTTTATGACTTTGGAAGCATCCTGAAACTGTTTTGGCTTCTTTAGGTTTGGAATTTGGAAACTTTTAAATGTGTACAGACACTCAAAAGGCATGGTAGCAGTGTTGAGGTGAGAAGAACAATTTATCTCTCCCCCAAATGTTCTCTCTTTTTGTTAGAACGACCTATTGTAAAAAAAAATGTGTGTGTGTGTTGATCCGTTTTTGTTTTTCCAAGGCACTTGTATGGGAAAATGGATCTCTCTTCAGCGCTTCGTCGGACTGCTTCATCAAGGTATATATATATATATATCTATCTATCTATATTTTTTTATATTTTTTAAAACAAAACGGTGATGTTGATAAATCGTATCTGGCTCGTTACCTCCCAGGTGTTCCGATAAGCCTTTTGAGGCCTCCTCCCTCCTCAGTAAGAGATAGCCTGAAGTGGACCACAAGATGGATAACAAAAAAACAGTGTAATAACAGTATACCTTGATATATTTCCATATTTCTATGGTTTGGTTTGGTTTTACCACCACCATTTATTTTTCTAATCTAAAATTAATAAAAGAATGAAAATATTATATAATATTTGAATAATGTACATCTTCGGGGCTCCGTCACCCCCCCCCCAAAAAAAATACAAAACACAACAACAACAAAACGACAAACACCAAAAGGGTTCTCCCCCTCTTCTTCCTTCTTCTTCCTCTTCTTCTTGCGCTTCTCTGTCTCTTGGGGCTCGGCTGTTCTCTATTCACTCTCTTCTGTTTGATGGACAGCACCCAAATAGCAATTTGAAATTGACAACACCACAAAACAGAATTGTTTTCAAGAAGAGATGGCCACGGGGGCTGATAGTCGCAGAAGCAGCAGGGGCGCGCTTCCCGTTACAATAATTACTGGCTTCCACGGGGCGGGCAAGACTGGGCTGCTACTCTCTGTTTTGCCTCAAGTTCTAACGCCTCCTTCATACCCCCTCTCTGTGGCTGTTATTGTAAACTCTCTCATTGAAGGTGATGCCCCTTCAATGAACAATATCGGCTATCAATCCAAATGAAGTGTGTTAATATTTTGCTTTTTTATCTTCAGATTCCATAGATGCCGATTTCATCAAAGTACATCTGAGGAGCGTGCCGAAGGCTAGACTGAGAGTTTTCCACAAAACCTACAAGCCCCCCCAAATGGGTGACCTTGCAGCACAACTGGTTGCCCTGGCACGTGATACTGTCGATCATTTGTTCATTGAAACACTGGGCCACGAGAACCCTCTTCACTTCCTCCAATGTCTCGACCAGGCAGATAAGAATGGAACCAAGTTAAGCGAACTCATCAAGGTAAAAGCCCCATACTGTTTATATTAGTGTTGACTTATTGAAGAGGCTCTTTGTGGAAAAGATCCAAAGGGAAGATTGCAACAATTATTATTAATTGGGGTGAGATACTTTCCTTCACGCAGGTAGATGCCATAGTGGCAGTTGTCGATACTGGACGGTTCATACGCGACATGAAGGCAAGCACAGAAAGAATGGATACACTGCGTAGTCAAGTGAAAGCCGCCCAAGTAATTGTGCTCAACAAGGTTCGTTCATTGCTATTGCCTGAATCTCCTCTTCTATGTCGCTGCTCTTATATTTAATTCTCATCTATTATGTTCTCGTGCTGGTCTTTCAAGGTGGACCAAGTAGCCCCTGTTGAAGTGGCCAAGGTGGAAACGGCGCTACGCTTGCTCATCAACAACAATGCCTTAATGCCCTTGCAAGCACGTCTCTACCGAACTACTCACGCCCGCCTTTCTCCATCTGAAGTAATCAATACAAATCTCTTCTCGCTTATGCATATACGCAATTCTTCCTTGTGGCCGCCTCCTCCAAGTAAGCTCTAATTCCATATGCATATTCTGTTACACGAAATGAGTTTAATAGTCAAGTGTTGGTTTGTTGTGTTTGGCGTGAGAACAGCGTGGGGCGATGCGGGTCTTAAATGCTTTGTTTATGCCGCGAAACGGGGGTTCCATGGAGAGCGGCTTTGGCGGGTGGTCACGAGCAACATCAGCCATCTACGTGCTGTGGTGCGGGCCAAAGGATACATGTGGTTGGCTACGAGGCCTGACCGCTGGGGTCTCTGGTCCCAGGTAGCAGACAACTTCCAGTTCAGCGGTATCTGCCCCCTTCTGTTATTTCTTTGCACACAGATATGTTTATCTATATCTTTATTAAACACCCATTTGTGCCCACAATGCAGGTGGTGATTTCTGGGATAGTGAAGAAAGGCAGGCCCAGCGAGTCGTGTTTGTGGGAGGTATTGAAGACTTAGACGAAGATGCTATTCGGCGGCTGCTAGATGTGTGTCTCCTCAAAGATGCAGAGAACTGCCCTGAAACGTTCTCCAGCTTCAAGGATCCTTTTCCTTCATGGCCAGCTCTTCCATCTCCGTCCTCTGCAGCGTTTGTTGGACATTCTCCTTCTATATCCCGTAGCCAGCTTAGCTCTTCACCGCAAAACGCTTTGACTCAAGTATCTTTCCTCCCCTTCACCTTGGTTTAGATGCGTGCTAAAGAGAGCTTCGTTTTTACCCACTCAGGGAACAGATGGAGATAGAGAGAACTTTGGAGTAGCTTTGAGAGATGCCTGCAAGGAGGTCATTGCATGCTGTAGGCTTCTGGCGGAAGCTGTTGAACATGAGACATTAAGAGATGCTCAGACAGAAGGAGAAGGCGAAGGCGAGGGTGAAGAGACAGCAGCTGAAGCACGGCTGATGGAACTAGCAAAGGGCCTCGCCAAAGCTACAACAAAACTTGATCGCTTGCCTCGTCCCTCCGCTCTTGCGATTTACGGGAAAGAGGTAGTACTACATTTCTTGGTTCCTTTGGCTTTCAGACTTTTTATTCTTTCCTCAATACAGAAACAATTAGCAAAAGCAATTCAAGACGTTAAGGACCCAGTATTAGAGCTTATCAAAGGAAGCAAACAGGCTGTCAGCAATCCCTGGGATTTTATGACTAAGCAGAAGGTTTCCAACTCACTTAAATCCGTAGGCATAGCCATCAAGAACTTGGTTTCTTTGGCTGATAATCTATTGGCGTAGGTCCCTCCTCTCACATGTTGACACGTGAATGCCACCTTGACGTCTTTCTTTCTATTGCTTATCTCTATAGAGGGCACGTTACTGATACCACCGAGACTGATACCAAATGTGCCCCATCAGCTGGCGGGGTACCCCGGGAACAGCCAACCGCCTCATCTCCAAGTTGTGGAGGCTCCAGCACCAATAACAGTAGCGACGAAGTTGTCCGCATACGTAGTTGCATTATTGAGGAGACCCGTATTGCTGCTGTCTCGGTTGCTGCTGTTGATGAATCTGTGCGCGCTCATTCTTCTCTCAAATTCGTAACAACCTCACGTGATGCTGTGCTACACTGCAAGAACCTCATACAATTCGCCAATGATGCACTTGATATTTCCTCTGCTGGGGTCCATCAGCAGCAGATAGAAGCGTTAGGCAAGAATCTTTCCGAATGCCTTATGGGATTTATCACTGCAGGCAGAACGTTTTTCATCCCATCATCTGGCCAAACCAACGCGGAAACATCTCGGGAAGAAAAAGATAGTAGGTGGCAGGATGCTAAGCGCAGCCTGGCACAGGCCATCAAGAGTTTGTCTGTGGCTGTTCTGGCTGCACTGGATACAAATGAGCCAGCTACTAAGGAAGCTATCAGGCGTTCTCCTAGTACTAGCCCTTCGGTTTTTGCAAAGCCTCGAAGTTCTGTACCATCATCTGTTAGCTCGCAGCACGCTGCACAGCCTTTGGACAAGAAGATCACCGAGTTACAGCGCGCATCGCGTTCTAGCCTTCAGGCTGAAGTCGATCAGATCTTTTGTCAAAGTGACAATGAAAACTTATTTCCTGCCTCATCACATCCATATGCTAGCCATACAGTCAGCAGTTCTACTGCCGACTTAATAGCTGGCAAAGGACAACAGAAACCGACATCAACACGTTCTACTCCTAGCTCCCCTTCGCCCACACCTGCAGCTGGAGAAGAAGTGAGCGGACGGCTGGCTGCACGCGGTTCTATTCCTATATCAATCCTGCATACCGAAGGTAAACCACAGCCCTGTCAACCCAAAGCGCCTACGCATTGTAAAAATATTCATATAAACCTTGATATATTATTTTAAAGTGATTGCATTGCGCGAGGAAATTAACCGAAGCATCGAATCGGAAGCCAAGTCGACCCACAGTGTCAACGCTGGGGCAGCAAGCAGCAGTAACAGCAACGCCTTCAGCACTATCCAAAAAGTAAAGGAGGAGACTGACTCATTGGAGCGGTTCGCAGCTATGAAGAGCTACAGTGAATGGCGTATTATGACCCTTGCCAAGACTGCCCGCAAACAGATGTTGCAACAGATGCCGCTCGAAGTATTCGAATCTCTCTGTCCTGAAATTCCCCTCTAAAAGCTCGTCATCATACATACTAAAATCTTCTTCTCTGTTCTCTCGTGGTGTGCAGTCAAGTGTAGGCACACCAAGCGAGCAGTTAGAACGTATCGCTGGCTCATTTGGAGACACTATCATTTTTTTTATTGTGTCTGCTAATGAATATGTACTTCACTCTCAAACTTCCTCTTCTGCTGATAGCCTTCCCGGTCATGCTAAGGGTACTCCCCCCCCCCTCCAATGATTGCTTTATGATACTAGTATTGCATTTTATTGATACCCGGTCTAGTTGTAGAGGAGAGCGTTTCAGGCGTGTCAGCTCAGCTACAAGCGATGGTAAATTTAATGTTAGAAGTTGTAGGCCGAGCAGCCGGGGCCGCTACGGGACCTGCAGCTGGCAAAATGTTGAAGAAATTGCTACAGAACATAGAGACTATTCCGACTAGGTTTTTCTTCTTCCCCAAACACAACGAACACATTACTTGTAAATGGAGTAGAAACTTGTATGTAATATTTCCCTTTCTCTCGTGCAGAGGCAAACCAGACGAGTTGACGGTAGCAGGAGCGACGGGACACTACCAAACCTGGGTGTTGACGCGGGTCAACGAGAAGCAGATTTTTGAACAATCAAATGGAATAATTCTGTTGGCCAAACAAGCTCTTTCCTTTCTAAAATCCAACCTCTTCTTCAACCCAAGCTCATCTTCCACTGTCATACTTTATCTGGCTTCCATTGCTACTTCTTTATGCAAAGGCGTCAAAAATCTTTTGGACCTCGTAGAGACGTGCAAGCTTATATATATCAAGAAGAATATCAGACAGAGCGAAGAGCTCTCTCAAGACAGTCTCGCTGATGCGGAGAAGATGCTGGAGCTTATGCAAGATGATGTTGATATATGGGAAGAAGAACCAGAAAACTCTTCTAATCTAAGACGGGGTTCGCTGGCATTGGGTGGTCAGGTCCCCAGTGCAATGGGATCCCCTCTTGCGAGTGGTAACACCAGCGGACGAACTAGCACATCGATTGAGGCCGGAAGCTCGAGTAAGATACTTGCTGGGTCACTCAACAAGCTTATTGAAGCTCTCACCTCAGATACTCAATACGGTATGATCTCTTCACCAATGACTCTAAACAATCAGGTTTTTCAACATTTTTCATTTCTGCATGTTTGGAATTCCAGACAATCGATTCTTGAAGACATTCGTAACGACCTACCAGTCATTTACTACACCGGCTAAGCTCTTTGAAAAGCTATTGCAGCGCTATAACGTGCGCCGCGATCGTGTTGATGCAGGCCGAGTGAAGGCCATACAACTGCGAGTGTGTGTCGTGCTAAAGTACTGGGTCGAGAACCAGGTCAGTACCAATTGCTCGTCCCTTTCTCTCGCAAACATAGAGAAAATTAACTTCCACTTGTTTGTATATTTGTAGTTCTTTCACTTTGATGAAGAGCTTATAGAACGGATATTTGCATTTGTCTGCGATACTTTGCCTCAAACAAATCCTGACCTCGCTCAGATCCTATCTAAGGAAATCGAAACTAGGGTTCTCTTTCGTCTCCATTCACTTAGATATTTTGTATCAGTTGAAAATTAACGCTAACGTTTTATCAACGCGATTGTATGATTAGATACTAGAACGCAAGAATCGTATGAAATCGATGTTCATAAAACCCCAAGAACTCTCTGCCCCCGCTGTGGGCTCTATGTCTGCGCTGTTCATCCAGATGAAACCCGAAGAACTTGCTCGCCAGCTCACCGTCATCGAATTCGAAACTTATTCAACTATTCAAGTACACACACACTCTCTCTCTCTCTAACACACACACAACTCAAGTTGGCTTTTAAATTCTATTCTCGTGAGCACCTATTTTTGTACATTGCATTTTATTGTGAGATGGCGATTATATTAACTTAATCTGACAGGGATCAGAGCTGCTTGGCCAATCTTGGAATAAAGACGCACTTCAGCATCGTTCTCCCAATGTTATGGCAATGATACACAGGTTCACATCAGAAATGCTTCTAATTTGTGCTTTAATGTCATAACAATAACATAACATAACATAAGGGCCAACCATTTGTCCTTTTGGGTAGCCACCATGATCCTTATGGAGGACAACCTCAAGTCGCGCCGCAAAGTGTTTGAGAAATTCATCGCCATATCAGAGGTTTGACGGCCTCTCTATTCTTTGTTCTGCTGTCAAAATGTAGAGTTTTTTTATTACAATGTTACTGACTAACAAAACAAATTATGATTCTGTTATAGCAATTACTCAAACTAAAGAATTTTCACACGTTGATGGTATTTTCCCTCTCAGTCAATATTGCATTTAATTTACATTGTTACAAGTCTTTGTTCTGTTGTTTTATCCAGAGCATTATTGCTGGTGTAAATACTAGTCCCATCAGCAGATTAAAGATCACAAAAAAGGAAATCAAAACCAAGCAGACGAAGGTATTCCTCTTTCTCTCTCATGAGTTCTCGCGCTGCGCAACTCGCACTGCTCTATTCACACAGAAGACTTCCTCCCCCATGGCAGGTGTTTAAAAAATTGGAAGAATTGATGAATCCCAAGGGCTCCTTCGGAAACTACCGGACAACTCTGCACAGCTCCACACCTCCATGCATCCCCTACTTGTACATACCAATACCCTTTCATAACTAATTTTCCATAAGTCAGCTGGCTGTGTGTGTGTCAGACAAAACCTTCCGAATTCAGGTCATTCATTGTTCATTTTTCTCCCTCCAAATACCCAAGGGGCGTATATTTAAGCGATCTGACGTTCATGGAAGATGGCAACCCTGACAAGGTGGACAACTTGATCAATTTTGGCAAGCGGGAGCTCGTCTACAGGGTCATAGAGGAGGTTCATCAGTACCAGCTAACGGCCTACAACTTTGAGCGGCAGGAGCCCATATACACGTTCCTCCGCGAGCTGCCTTCCCTCGACGAGAAAGACCTCTTTGACCTTTCCCTCGTCCGCGAACCACGCAAGCCCTCCCCCTCTACCTGACCATACACACACACACACACACACACCATCCTCCTCCTCCTTCTTCTATCTCTCCTCTTGTTGAGGCAAAGTGAATACAACAATATTGTACAACAATGAAATAATGTGTTGAACTTCTATGGCTGAAAAGTGGTGGAACCAATATATAACACCACAGTGATACCAATATTATTATTATTATTTATTTATTTTTTACTCAAACAGTGTCCTCTCTGTGGCTACTGGGGGGGGGGCGACATCCCAAAAGGCCTTGGACCCTTTTTTGTTGTTCCCAGAAAAATTGCGGAATTGAGCCCTTTTATTTTTGGGTGCTCTCATTGTGTCTCCACTCCCACCACCTTCCTTCGCCCACACACAACACACACGCAATGCAAGCAGCTGGTGGAGACCCCCAACCTGCGACCAAGAGGACGAAGCAGAACACGCCACAGCCACCATGGCAGCAACCCACTGGGGGAGTTTTTAAAGGTATATTTATCCCCCCCCCCAACACAAATTGCAAGTACGTTGGTGGATCCTCAATGTCTTGACACTTTGCAGGATTACACGTCTGCAACAGTTTAGTTGAAAAAACCAAGAGGGTTCCTTTCACCCCTCAAACGGGCAATCTTGTAAAGTGGTACATATGCGGGCCAACGGTCTACGATTCGGCGCATTTTGGCCATGCCAGGTGAGACGACACCTCTTAGTGAAACAAACTTATCATACTGACGGTTATTTTGTGCAGGAATTACGTCTCATTCGACATCATAAAGCGCATTCTCGAAGATTACTTCAACTATGATGTGTTTTCAGTAATGAACATAACGGACGTTGATGACAAGATCATTTTGAGAGCTAGAAAAAACTATTTATTAGCTCAGTATGAGAAGAACAACGCCACGCTTTCTAAAAGTGTGCTCGAAGATGTTAAGCAGGCTTTGACCGACTTCAACGAGGATATGGCGAAGAAAATCAAAGAGCTCGAAAGCGAGATAGCAGATTTGGCTAAAAGAAAAAAAGTCAACAAAGAATTTGAAAAGAAAGCAGAGAAGCAGCTCCTGCAGGAGAAGCTGGACCACGTGCCCGCGCTTGAGGCCAGGCTTGTCGAGCTGGCCAAGATTGAGAATCTCACTACGCCCAGCGCAGAGCTTCTGGCAGTGGCGCCTGCCAGGGAGGTGCTCTCTGAGCTCCTCGACAAGAGACATGGCGCCGGGGTAACTGACGAGAAGATCTTCCGTGCCCATGCTGCTTGCTACGAAGAGGAGTTCATGGAGGACATGAAGAAGCTCGGTGTCAGAGTACCAGATGTCTTGACCAGGGTCACTGAGTACAT
This sequence comes from Acanthamoeba divionensis, assembly GCA_000826405.1. Taxonomy (NCBI): domain Eukaryota; phylum Discosea; order Longamoebia; family Acanthamoebidae; genus Acanthamoeba; species Acanthamoeba divionensis. The sequence continues at coordinate 35,181 of CDFI01107023.1, read as the reverse complement.
CCCCGAGATAATTAGCTTCGTGGAGAAGATTATCCAACAGGGCCTGGCGTACGAGACTCACGGCAGTGTCTACTTTGACACTGCAGAGTTCGTGCACCGGGGCTTTGATTATGGAAAGCTAGAACCTTGGTCTGTGGGCGACGCCAAACTGCTTATCAGCGGTGAGGGAGCACTCTCCATCATAGAGGCTAAAAAATCCAGCAATGACTTTGCTCTTTGGAAGAAGTCCAAGCCTGGAGAGCCCAGTTGGGACTCGCCTTGGGGCAAGGGCCGTCCTGGCTGGCATATAGAGTGCTCAGCTATGGCCAGTGATCTCTTTGGTGGAAACATGGATATACACTCCGGGGGCTCCGACTTGCGCTTCCCTCACCACGATAACGAACTTGCCCAGTCTGAGGCACATTTTTGCAATAAGCAGTGGGTCAACTATTTCTTACACTCTGGTAGGGAAGTCCACCGATTATACAACTCGCTCAGTTCTCTCATTCTCACACCTTCTTCCTACTCTGTTCTTATGTGTTTGTGTTTTAGGACATTTGCACATCAATGGTTTAAAGATGTCCAAATCTTTGAAAAATTTCATTACGATTAGAGATGTGTTGGCGGAGCACACTGCAAGGCAAGTGCGTTTATATTTTGTGAACCAGTCGTGGTGGAACGTGATGGACTACGATAGGAAGAGTGGTATGGTCGAGATCAAGAACAAAGAAAACACCATTTGCCGTTTCTTTGAGAGCGCTCAGCAGCTTTGGATAGATGAGCAGGCCTCTGGGTCTGTGCACAATACGCAGAAATGGGAGGAGGAAGATAAAATACTGCACACAGCCTTTCTTCAGGCACAGGAGGGTGTGCACCAAGCTTTGCTGGATAATTTCGATACACCCAGGGCCATGAAGCATTTATATGACACCGTGCGTGCTACCAACACATACATCGACAAAAGCAAAGAGGCTCAAAAAAAGCCCCGCGCGCTGCTCATTCACAAAGTGGCCACCTACGTTGCTCGCATCCTGTCTGTCTTTGGCATCGAGTTTCCTGAATATGGTCATGGAACCTCTGCTTCCGCCTCTGAAAACGCCGCCAAAGATAAGCATTACCTGGATGCCCTTGCAGATTTCCGCCAACAGGTGCTTAATCTTCATTCTCTTTAATTCTTTGAAATAGGATCATTTGCCATTGCGCAAGATGTGTTTTGTCTAATGGATATGGATTTCGCATCTCTTGCGGGTGTGGGGTGTGGGGTGTGTGCAAGATCCGTCTGGCAGCCAAGGAGAAGAAGGAACCAGGCCACCTATTGGAGCTCGCTGATAAGCTGCGAGATGAGGTAATGCCTGAGCTGGGAATACGCCTCGAGGATGACGGCTTGCACTTGTGGACTGCAGTACCAGCAGAAACACTCAAGCAACAGATCCAACAGAAGAAACAGCAGGCGCTCCAACTTGCATTGGACAAAAAGGCCAAGCGGCGTGTCGCTCTTCAAAATGAGATTAGGAGATGGGAAGAATGGAGCCTAAGCCCCGAAGCCATTTTCATACAGGGACCGTACAGCCAATTTGAGAATGGTCTCCCCACCCACGACGCCCAAGGTACCGTCCACTCCTACTACAACCACTTTTGGCTGGACCACATGATGCATCTTCCCCGACAAAAACCCCAGCCGCAGCAATAATATAATATATTATATCTTTTATTGTACCTGATCGATCTCTGCCTCTAATTCTACACAACACAACTAGGTAAGCCGCTAGCCAAGAGTGCCAAGAGTAAAGTGGAAAAAGAGTTCAAAAAGCGGCAGGAGAACAACGTCAAATATCAGAAGGCCGTGGAAAAGGACCCCCAGTTCCTGCACAAGCTCAAGGCTGAGCTCAGTGAACTCGACAAGGCCCTCGGCAACTAACAACTCATTTTTTATAAAAAAAATATATGTCAAAACAAAGAACACACACACAAACAACTTCTTTCAAGCAAGAATATTATATTTCACTCTCGCTTCTCTGCAAGTTGGCTCAAGTCATGGGTATGGAGAGAAGTGGCGCACCCATAATAATATTATTATTATATTCCTTGGGCTGCAGGTGGGGTGGGGTCATGAAGAACGTGTTGATCTCCTGTTGTTGTTGTTGTGCACAACAGACAAAAAACAAAAAGGTGTCAAACAAACAAACAAGCTGGAGACAATTTCTATATGAGGAAACAAATGTTGGCCAACTTGTGTGAATGTATCGTGCGTGTGCGTGTGTGTGTGCGTGTATGCACACAACATACACTACTTACTTTCATCATTGTGCGTGAGGGACCTTTTCCCTGTTACATATACACACAGAGAGAAAGAAATAGAAATCATTTGTTTCATCAAATGAGCAGACAAACGAAGAAGGAAAATATTAATATTTGAGGGTTGGTACTCGTGGACAAAGCATGTTGACGAACAGCAGGGCCCTTTGGATATGCTGCTTGTTCACCCGAGGGTGGTGGTGTGGCACCTCATGCAAACGTGTAAACGTCTCCTCTGTACAATTCAATCACACCAGTGTTCGCTCCAATCAGAGATATTAGGGGTCTTGTCAGGAGGAGGGGGGTGTATTGTAACTGTCAAAGTGTTGCAGAAGGGCGGCAAGACATACACAGGCGGGCCCCTGAAGCGTCTGTGCTCTAAGTGATAAGTGATAACGAAACGCTTCAAATTGTAAGAGAGAGAGAGAGAGAGAGTAATCGTGTGTACCTGGTCATCGTAGATAAGCACTTTATGCGACTTCCTTAAGTGCTGGTATCTTTAAAGCGCAAAAGACCGGCAGAGGTTAGCAAGAAAGGAACACTAAACACAAGGAGAAGAAGTGCTACACCACATGAGTGGCAGAACTTGGCCAAGGAGCTTTCCCATCCTGTGCTTTTCTCGCTTTCCTCTCTGTAGGAACAATTGATTGGAGCATTAGTCATTGCTCAGTATACTTTGCATTTAACAGAAGAGGAGAGACCGCCCACCGGAATGGGCAGGTGGTACAAACAGGAGGCCTCTGTAGAATTGGCAGCATGGATGGAATGCTGATTATGCTGTTGATGAGTTCCTTCACTGCAGTCAATGACCAGCTGGAAGGTGCGCCAGATCTTTCCTTGAGGTGAGAAGTCGCAAGAATCACTGCAGATGGCAATGCCTGTGGCGCCTATCAAGTGGTAGTTCTCCTTGTCAATGACTTTTGACTGGGGGTTAGTAATTTGGTCTTTAGCAGAAGCTGGACACTTGTGCAGCCCTTTGCGCGCCGTAGAAATAAGCTCAGCAATAAGCTGGTGCAATGTCTCATGAGAAGTTTGCTGCAACAACTCTTCATGGTGCTTCCAAAATATGTCTGGCTGATATGGATAACCCAAGAACAGAAAAATCGATGATCAGTAAGACGCAGCACGTCAAGAGGAGGAGGAGGAGCAGTACAGTAAGACCCAAGGCCCAGCTCTCTTCGTCGTCGCCAGCGCCTTGAATGTAGCGAGGGTCATTATGTGGAGCTCTTGAGTATGAAGCAGACACTAGCACCAGGGGTATAAACTGACCCCCAACTAAAATCTCCCAACACATGTTTACAGTCCGTTACAAATATGATCAATTTGCAGCTCAATTCGCAGTAGGAGGCAACGTCTACGTACAAGTGGGGTCAACATGAATGAGGTGAGACAAAGACTGCTTCCAGGGGGGGCTGTCAGGGGATACCCAGTATGCGCGCAAGGGTTTAGTGAGTGTTTGGCACAGTTGAGCAAGGGCGGGCAGACCCCGAGAAGCGTCAAGAAGTGCGTCAACGAAGGCATCCAGCCGCTGCTCGATGCATGCCCTCTCACTGACGCCCACCCATTGTGGCATACAAAGCGCTCTCCACAGCTCCGTCATCTCAGCGCTAGTTTTTCCTTCCTCCTCACGCTGCCTCAGTTCATACACCGCACGGTTTACAACGCAGGCCCTACAACACAACAATAATGTGTCATTACACAGAAGGATATGGATATGGCTCTCCACACACGAGATGAAAAATGATGATACCATATTGGGATAGTGCGGCTGAAGCTATCCGGATATTGTTTGCCCTTCCTTGTAGAATCCACAATCATGCCTTTTTATGTGGAGCGATGCAATAGATGATCAATAATAATGACAAAATGAGGAAGCTGTTAGAGAAACCATACACCCTTGGTGCGCAGCAGCGAGGAAGACCACATGAGTGTTGAGACGGCTCAGATTGAAATGCCATTGGCCCACATGCCCGTCTGTCGACTGTGGGAATTGCTACTTTGAACTACTGAAGCATTAATCTCTTTGATGGGAACTCTTTTCTACCTTAAAATAGCAGGTGGCAGCAGGCTCGGGGCAATACCAAAGACCACAGCGCAGATTAGCCACAACAGGCAGATCTGCAAAAAGTCTGCAAAAAGTCAGACTGTTGCAAGAATGTAAATGCACCACATAAGATTTCGAGCACACACTTTGCTTACCCTTTGCACTTGGCAATAAACTGTGCATCTGTTTTTATTGATCTCAATCTGTAGAGAATGTCCCTTTCTTCTCTTCTCAGCTGCTTGCAAATTTGATTAACGTTTGGGCGAAAGAAAGAATCTTCAAAATCTGCTTTCTCAATAAAATCGTCACACACCCGCTGTGCTTTTTCTTCTGTCTTCTTCTTCATCATCTTGTTGTTGTTGTTGTTGTCCCTGGCCTGGAATGGTGTGTTGTCAAAAAAAACAAAACGGGGGGGGGCTCGGGGCTCAAGAAAGCCGGATTTTGTGTGAAATGAAGGACCCCCCCCAACCCACATTGGGCACCCAAGCAATGGCCGAAACTGAATTCAATTTCGAACCAACACCACCACACCGCGACACCAGCGGTGCACAACACCAGTTCACACACACACACACACACACACAACATGAGTAGCGCCACATCGTACTTATTGAAGCCAGAACAAGACATACATCGGAAAGACGGCCTTGCCATTGGCAAACAGCAGTATTGTGTATTACATGGTGGCGGCTTCAGCAGCAGCAGCAGCAATACAACTGCCATTGCCCTTTCCTATTGTTGCGCACATGTTAGGTTCGGCGACACCATGGGGTCTCTGCTTCGTGATGGCAGCAAGGAGCAGAAGAATGCTGTTGAAGATGTGCTCTACAAAATCTGGAAGGCGACGAACGACGGTGATGAGCCGAAGGTGGAAAGGAGGAACACAAAGAAGAGAAAGGCCAAGGGCAGGGACGTGGGCGTGGACACAAGAGAAACAGACAAGAAAAAGAAACCCAAAAAGAAGAAGAGAAACTCAAATAGAGAGAGAGTCCAGAAAAAGCATCGCAATCGATCGTGTTCAGAAAGCGTAGAGGCCTTACATCAGTATCACCATTGTTGTCAAACTTTCAGTGGGCATATAGTGGGAGAGTGCACAGTGGAAGCTAACAGCTTTGTGCAGGCACTGGATTCACCGCAGGGCCTCAAACAGGATGTCCACGTTGAAGTTGCCAGGTCAAACTGCATCCAAGAGGAGGTGTGCTACTCTGAATGCGCCGCTTCCAACAGCTTTGTGAACTTCGAAAATGAATTTGGATGTGGTAGTGTAGGGCAACAAATGCAAAAGAGAGAGATGCCAAACACTTCGCTGCTTGGTGGGCATGAGCACTTCGTTCTCAAAGAACAGTTGGAGTTTCTGCAACGTTTCCCCGATCTTCCTGTTCCCATTTACCCCATCTTCCAAACTACTTGCCTGAATGTTGATCATTTCCTATCCTCCCCAGTTCTTGAATGTGGCCACGATGCTTTGGAGAAAGGAGGCAAACAAAGAGCAGAAGTAGAAGAAGAAGAAGAAGACTTTGGCGAGCCTTTGTTTTTGGGCGACCTAATTGCCTAACATTAATTACGAGCCTTGCCTTTCTCCACAATCTCTTGGTTCGGTGTTGATGTACTCAACTACTTCCCCATGTTTATTAATAATCCTTTGCGCATCTGTAATGGCACAAAGAGACATCATAAAACAAACTCAAAGTTACGTGCGCGCCTGTCTTCTGAAACACAAACACATCCAAAAAAAAACTTTTCTTTGCTTTGTCACACTGCCCGCCAAAAAGGTGTCGACGCAGGCAACACACGCACAAACACTCGAATCCATCTTGCAACAAAATAATGCTACAGGGGGGATCTGACGCAGGATGGATCACCAAATCTCAATTGTGCCTTGGCGTCAAAGCATTTTCAGCCTGCCCCAAGAGGATTCCTTCTCCCCGTTGCTCTGTGAGGGAACGGGAAGAGTTTGACAGGGCACCTTCCCCCTCGACACGCATTGTAAACCGCTTTCAGACTCTCAAATCCATCACATCTTCGCCGTATCTGTGCCAATACATTGACATCCTCAAGGGAAAACATGGTTGGACCCTGTTCCCCCCCCCAAAACAACAAAACAAAAAACATTTTTACTAAACTATGTCATATGCTGCTCTCTCTCTCTCTCTCTCTCTGGTGTGGTATAAACGAAGATCGCATCTTCTTTGTCTCGGAGCATTACCGCACATCCATGCAGCTACAGCTTATGGCCAACGACCACTCCGGCAATTTAAGGTTTCTCTTTTGTTGTTTGTTTGGCTTTTCTTGGTTTGACCTTCTTAAAACTTCCATGATTTGTGTGTGTGTGTGTGTGTCATGCTTCGACGTGTGCAGAGGGCTGGGAGAGCCAGCCGTGGCAGAAGTGGCGTTTGGGGTGTTGAGAGCGCTTGCCCATCTTCACGAGTGTGGCATCACCCACCACAACCTTTCATCAGCTAACGTGCTTCTGGACCCCCATGTATGTGGCATCCTTTCCTTCCTCTTCTCTTCAATCTCCTCTGATGAGCGTGACCCGTACAGAATCGTTTTGATTCTTCTGTGCAGAGCCAACATTTGTCCTTTTTTGTGCTTTCATTAACAGGGGCGAATAAAGCTAGCAGACTATGGTCTGTACTACTGCACGCGCCCATCCAAATATGGAACTAACGTCTCTTTTCCAATTGGGTAAGCTTGTTCTTCTTGGCACTCACAACACATATTTATTCCATTCCTTTTGACAAGACAAAAACATACATTCACATATTTTATTGAAACAGGGTACCAAATTACTACTCACCAGAGCTGATAGCATTGGGCCAGCACAGCTCGCCTTCTGGAGACCACCCCTCTTGTGATATCTGGGCGTTGGGGATACTGCTCATCGAACTTGTGCAAGGCTCTCTACCATGGGTTCCATCTCCTCTTCTATTAGTTATTTATTTAGTTTATCTCGTCATAATTCTTTGATTTCTCTACTCTTTGTTGAAAGAGAACTATTTGACTTAATCATTCTCACTCAACCAGGCTGAAAGGGGCAAAGACGTTAAACAAATCATGAGGGCTATATTAGAGTTATGTGGCCATGATACTCCAAAGAAAGGTCTGACACATAGGCAAAACGATAAACTAACTATACCCAATGGGCCTCTTTCCTTATCCTCGTCACCTCCGGTAATTGTTTTCGGAAATGGCAAGAGCATGAATGGCAATGGTAGTGACAAAGACCTACACTCCTATGATTCGTCCAAGCACCAGAACAGAAATCTCATTCATAAGCGATATAAGCTGCGCCTCGAAGATTGGCTTAAGGAAAGAAAGGGTTTTGATGAACTTGGTGATGGGATGAAAGAGATTATACGCATGTGTCTTGGCATGGATCCTTCCAAAAGAGCTGACGCTGAAACCCTTTTGGCCCATCCTTATTTTTATTCCCACCACGAGAAAGAAAATCGAGGAAGACTATGGGTTAGAAAGCCTTTCCTAAAATCTGCATTATTGAACATCTATGATTTGAATGCCATCCTTGCTGGACATACCAAACAATTAGAAGAGAAAGAGGAAGCCCGAACTCAACAACAATCTGATCTTACAAGCACAAATCAAAAAGCTAAGGAAGGGCTCTTGGCGAGCTCTCGAAGTTCAGCAGAGCTTAATCGAACAAAATTGGTGGAAAACGCACCAGCTGAGGATCCTCTACATGGAGAACCTTTGGCGCAGATTTATCATTTTTGGAAGCTTGCTGGTGGTGATCTAGAAGCTGAATTGGCACCACAATTGCAGCTGATTCCTCCGATCCTCCGCATTCCGCTCATAGCTCCTGCTGCCCGTCCTTCCTTACGTTGGTCTCCCTTACCATTATTTTTTTAGGATAAAAAATAGTTGGCTGAACATAAGGGCTAGGACAGAAGGGGGTTGCTTTCGTTTACATTTTTTTACTAAGTGGCTGCTTATGGGGAACAGGGGTTTTGCGCGGCTGTGAGGACTCGGCACTACTTTATAATGACCAGATCTTGCCCATATCTCTGCACTCTCTTCGCCATCGGATGAGGACCAATTCCAGTAAATATTCTCCCTAATTAGTTTTTCCCTTTGATTGTGTAACCTTTCTCTTTTTATTGCAGAAGGTGCAAATGGTAACGAGGCTGATGGAGGAGACGTTGCACAGAAGATGGAGGAATATAGAAAGGGGAAAGGCAAATACGTTCCTCTGGAGGTGAGAGAAAAGGACATTGACTATCAAAGGCATAGACTCAAGATGTTCAGAGATCTCTTAACAAAGCTTAGTCAGTGCAACGAATCTGTAGGAAGTGTCAGTACCACATTACAGTATCACAGTTCGGGCAGCGTCATCACACGTGAAGGTTCAGCAAAGAGGAAGTATGATCCAAAGAGGGAGGCTCTCATAAGGGAGATTGCGAAGCAAGCCGCTATTGACATACCTCCCGTCTTGAGAGGCGATATCTGGTGCGTTATCCTGGGCATCTGCGAAAAGACAGAGGAAGAGATCCAAAGAATATACAACTCCATTGACAAGGTTTGTTTTCCATGTCTATTTCAAAGATTTTAACTAATACGTTACTAACCTTCCGTGCAATCACAATTTCGTTACATAACCAGGAGAGTGAGGGGCCAGCAGACAGGCAGATAGAGCTGGACATCCCACGCTGCCATCAATATCACCCAATGTTGTCTTCTCCAGAGGGTCATCGAAAATTTCGAAGAATTCTGAAAGCATGGGTGAAAGCAAATATCAACTTTGTATACTGGCAAGGTGTGCAAGTCAAGATTTTGTCATCCATCTTAATACATTGTTTAGACAGGTACCTGTACTAAACAATGATCCAGGTCTTGATTCTTTGTTGGCTCCATTTTTGGCACTTAATTTCGAGAACGAGGCGCGTGCTTTCTTCTGCCTCCAAGAGCTCACTTCTCGCTATCTGACTAATTTCTTTCTTCCTGACAACACAATCCCTTTACAAGTACTCTCCCCTTCCTGTGCATGTGTGTTTTATGTACATTATTCGATTTTGATGTTTTTCTGTTGGTGCAGGAGCATCTGGCAACATTCAGGCATTTACTGGCGTATCATGATCCACAGCTGGCTGTCCATCTGCACGAAATCGGTTTTTATCCAGAACTCTTTGCTATTCCCTGGTTCCTTACCCTATTTGCTCGTATCCACGCTATCCCCCCTCTATGTTCCCAGTCTATCAAAGGAGAGATTATTCTTAACTGCAACGTACAGATATATTTCCCTTGGACAAACTAAACCGACTTTGGGATACTATGCTGGTGCAAAGCCCCGAATTCTCGCATTTTGTTGCTGTGGCCTTAATGATGCAGCTCCGAACGTACGTTCTTCGAAGTGTCGGCACAATATATACTTCCCCTTGCAACATA
>CDFI01107023.1:5867-24681 GCA_000826405.1 Acanthamoeba divionensis | reverse complement strand
CACACACACACACACACACACACACACACACACACACAGGTTTGAAAGGGCCCATTATCCAAGCTCCTATAATATACCTTCAAGAATTTCGGATTTGGCACCTTTGGTTTGTAGTCGCTCACTACTGCGCGCATTGCCTGAGAGCAGCAATTATCTAATCCACAGTGGTGTTGACATTATAATATATGTAGGACCCCTTTAGAGGCAAGCCTCTTGTAATTATTGGAGAGAAAGGAGAGTCTGGCCCTATGGTATTTACCATCCTGATCCACCCTACCATGAAAATCAATTTTATTTACGTTGTGCACCCCCCCCCGTTTGTTGTCAAGTTTGCGAACAGGCTGGTGCGTGCGATGTTCAGCCAGGTAAGCGTGCTTGCCGGCGGTATAGACGTCCTTGTCGCCGATGCTACTGCTCTCCTACAAATCGCTGCCTAAGAATTGTTGTAGTTGTTCTTTTGATTTCTAATCATTAAATGGGGGGGGGCGCTTTTGGTAACGTCTGCCGTTGTGTTTTTGGCGCGAAAGGTTGTTTGGGGGGGGGGGACCAGTATGTCTTTCGAAGTGATGTGCTGGTGCATTGGTTTGATCTTGGCATTGAACCGTTCTGCTCCTTGATTTTAATGATATCTTTTAATAACAACGAGAAAGAAAATTTGATGTTCAACATCGATCCTGGGCCAACAAGGCCCGAATTGAAACGAATCGCGAAGCGAAGGGCCTCTGCTGTGCCTCGCCAATATCAAATCAAAGAAGCTACTGAGGAGCTATCGAAAGGCTCCGAGTCCTTGGATGACCTTGGTGGCGCCATGAAGAGAAAAATAGATTTCATCCCACCCTGCTCTGAGGAGGATGACTTTGAGGTGTTTTATAATCCTCAAATTGGCAGGGCTGACGAGGACGCCAACCCTGCCATTTTCAGCCCAAAGTCTGAGCAAACAACTGGCATTGATTTTTCAGATTTTGATATCCCTGGAGAGGAAGTTAAAACAGAAATTCGAGTAGATCAGAAAAAGGAAGCTCGTGCCAAGCCAAGAATCAGAAAACCCAGTCGCGAGCTGGCGAGCCTACTTTATGACAATAAGATAGTTGTCCTGCGAGCTGAACGGCGAGAGAAAACGAAGGGGCTTCTCAAATCTTTGCCTACACCATCAGCATCAGACTCTGAGTCTTCAGTAAGCCGCCCACGTCGTGTTGCCAAAAAGACACAATCAACCAAACCACATCAGGTTCAGCCACCTTCATTCTCTCTTTTTTATGCCTGTTACTGACACCTTTTTCATTTAATTTTCAAATAAATATTAATAACGAAGCCAAACGAAGAGAAACCCAAACCAAAACCCCATGTTGGTAAAGCACCAATAGCAGAACGAAAGCCTCAAGAGTCACACAAAGACGAACATACCAAGCATGCAAGCAAACAGACCAAGGCTCAATCAGTGCCTGCTAACACTAGTGAAACCGTGACCAAGGCTCATGAGCTTGATGAGCAGGAGCAACAGTTAAATAAAGAGGAGAAGAAAGAGCATATGAACAGTAAAGCAACTGATGTTGCGTCAGAGGAAGAGCTAACCTCAGGCGCTGAAGATGTACCAATGCAACAATCTGTCCCTGTAGTGAAAGCGAAGAAGAAAGAGATAAGGAACGAACTAACTGATCTCATTCGAGACACACAAAAGCACGAACACAGGGAGCAAAGCAAGGCAAGCAGATCCTTGAGTTTGGCAAGCAAACACGGAGAGAAGGGATCAAACACACAAGTTGTACAGAAAGAAGAGACCAAGAATACCAAAAAAGATGAGGTGGCGCCTTCAAAACCTCACCCTCCCGCACGCAGACGTACTGCCAAACGCACTAACAAGAAGGGACTCAAGGAAAACATGATGCCTTCTAACAGTGAGACGCCTCTGCGCGTTGAAGACCAGGAAGTCAATGAATCGTCTAAAGAGAAATGCGGTGAATCTAAAAACGAGGTGACAGATGAGAGACGTGACATAACCAACGATACAAGAAAGATGTGGGGTTTGAAGGAGGTGGAGCATATCTATGGCCAGGTCCGTGAAGCTCTCAAAGTATCGTGGAATGAGAACATAGTGCTTCGCCGTAGGGAATCGCTTCTCATTGGACAGTTCTGGAGGCGTCATGTAACTGCCGGCACTAGTGCTGCCCTCTACATCTCTGGCAGCCCAGGTTTCATCCTCCTTCCATTCTTCACTAGTATAAACACTTAACAACATCAAAGTAGCTGCTTCGTTTTTGTACAATACTAAACGTTAGCACTATAACGTTTGGCAAAGGCACGGGTAAGACATTGACGATAACCAATGTGATCAAAAAAATGCTGATGTGGGAAAAAAAGCAGAGCAAATTGCAGCCCAATTTTGTCTCTTCTAAAGGTATTTGGGTTCCAGCGTCGGTTTTATTGGTGCCCATTGCATATTTCGGTGAGAGTATACTTATGTTATAATGTGGTCAGTGATTGAGCTGAATGGTATGCAAACGCCGTCAGGAGATGAGTTGCAGACTATGATACTGAGTAAGATGAAGGCATCTGGTCGAACCTTGCAGCAAATCTTCACTCAACCCAACAGCAAAATGACGTACGTTGTCCAATCCTTGTCTTGTATTAGCTGCCTGCTAATCAACTGCTGATGGGTTACATGTGAAACAGGATCATTATACTGGACGAATTGGACCAAGTGATATCATGCCGCCAGTGTCAGCTGCTCTACCAGCTGTTTGAAATCACCACCATGCCTAACTCATCGCTGATATTTATCGGTTTGGACCTTGCTATTTCACTGCAACATTTGGCCTGATTGGTGTGCTAACAGTCCCACTTGAATACGCTTTAGGAATAGCTAATGCATTGGGCCTAAAAGAGAGTTTACCTCAGCTCAAAGCCAACAAATACGGTCTCATTTTTTTTTTCATCTCTGCTATGTTTCCCTTACATAATGGATAGCCTGTTTGTTGAGTTTTACTCATATTTACTTATTCAGGCAATCTTTTGGAGCTGAGCTTTGGTTGCTATACGAGCTCCGAGCTACAAGACATAGTCCGCGCACGTCTTCGCCATGTGGATGAAGCTATATCTGATGAAGAACCGATCTCTATCTTTGAGGAGGAAGCACTAGCGTTAGCTGCTTCTCATGCTGCCAAGTCGTCTGGCGACGCCCGCAAGGCCCTCCACCTTGCACAGTAATCCATTACCCACCGAAATCATTCATTTGACCTGGGCATGATTTGTCTTATTGGCTATATGGGGTTTTCCTTACAGGATGGCGCTGGATATAGCCTTTGATGAGGTCAAACGGAAGTGGAAGGAGCAGGAGAAGCCAGATGGAAAGGAATTTCCAAGGGTGGACTGTAGCCACATGCTGATGGCTATGGAGGGCGCTGGCAGCTGTGGGAGCCGCCACGTCGACCTTATCATGTCTTTGCCCTTCCACCAGCAGATCCTCCTGTGCCTCATCTCCACGAGTTCCAAAAACGCTCCAGGCACCGCTCTCACCCCACAAAAGGTACTCTTTGGCTCAATTTCCATTTTATTCTGCAATTTTGTGCAGAAGTTCATTCATTCGGATTACCAGTTGGAGGAGCAGTACAAGGCGGCTTGTGTCTCGCTGCGGCTGGATCCCGCGCGCGGAAGTGAGTTGAAGGATATGTGCGGCGCTCTGGCCGCTCATGGCCTTATTCGCCTGTCCACTCACAGCCCCTCGCGGGCACTCCTGCAGGTTTCCTTTCACCCACCACCACCACCATTCTTACTTCTCTCTCTCTCTCGCTCTCTCTGTGTGTGTGTGTGTTTCCCACAGTGGGATGTGCTGATGGTGCGATAATAATGGCATTCTCTGTTGTGTTGTGTGTTGCAGGCCTCGGAACAAGACATCAAATTTGCACTGAGTGGCAACCGGGTGCTCTCTCCGCTGTTGCTGCGCCCCATCAATAGGTGAGAGAGAGAGAGAGAGAGAAAGAACAAAAGAAATGTGGGGTATCCCACACACATATTTGTACAAATACAGAACAAGAACATGATGGCACGTGTTGTGTGTTGGGGCGCGCGGATGAATGAAGAGATTGGTGGGTGGGGTGGGGTGGGGTGGGGTGGGTATTTATTTACATTCGAATATAAGAAACACTGCCGCGTGGGTGGGTTTTTGTTGTCGGGGGGGGGGTAGCTGTTCAGTTTTCATAGAATTCCACGTAAGTAAAAATTAGACAGGCATGCCGTCGGAGTTCGACGACCGTATAATAGGGAATGATGAGGCGATGATGATCGATTTTTCTTTTAGTTTTTCTGTTGTCGGGTTAAAAACCGTTGTGGTGGTGGTGAGCCTTGGCTTGACTTTCATGGTTTATTGAGGCTGCCCTAATGGAAGCCAGCAGCTCTATCAGCGCAAGAGGGGGGCAATCTGTCCTTCCCTCATGGCTTCGTAGCAAAAATGCCAAGATGGCACTTCGGATCTTGTGGTAAGACTTTCTCGTGCCCCAACACCCAAATCATTTGCTGATTTTCAATTCAAATGTGGGTTTTGTCTACAGCATTTTGGTGTTTTTGGGGCTTTGCGTGGCGGGTTTTGTCGTGTGCACTGTGAAGGGCTATGTCTACGAGTTCTTAAAATGGGTGGCCCAACTTGGTGCGTACATGCAGGAAAGGAAGTGACAGCTTTGTCGCGTTACATTCTCATATTTTTGTTATGTACATTGATGTGCATGCCAGGCTGGTGGGGAAACGTCGTCTTTTGTGCTGCCTTTGCTGTCATGGTTTGTCCCCTTTTCCTTTACTCTTGACCAAGTTCTTGCTGCAAGGATATTCATGCTGCTTGTCTGGCACAGGCATTCCCTTTTGCATTCGGTTACACTCCATTGGGGTTGGGAGCTGGTTTTCTGTATGGCCAGACCATACTAGAGATGGTATAGTGCTCTCTGGTTCTTGTTCTGTCCATGTGTGAGATTATTGAAAGTCATGTGAGGCTGAGTTTATTTGATTAAACAAAGTGTGGTGTGCGTGTTGATGTATGAAGATATTGAGAGCGATACCAACAGTTATGCTGGGTTCGATCATTGGGGCCATGGCGTGTTTCCTCTTTTGCAGAAAGGTACTACTACTATTCTCATACTTACACTCTTGGAAGATTTTCTCAACACACACACACACACACACACACACACACACAATTCAGGTGGTTCATGGGTGGGCTCATAAACAAATTTCAAAGAGACCAAAACTGTACGCTGTCTTTCTTTCCATTGGGGAGAATGGCTTTAAGGTAACAAAACAACCACAGCTTCCCCCCCCCCGGGGGTATCTTGCTCATTTCCTTTACCACTTGCAAGTATTCCTAGGTTACTAAAGGTGGTATTCATTTCTTATTAGGTTTCTTGTACGTGAAAAGGAAACTTCATATCAATTTGATTCTGCAAATGGTTTAGTAAAAAAATAAGCAACCTTTCTCACGATGATATTATGTTTCTTTTTAGTTCTGATCCGTTTTGTGCCAATTCCTTTTGGGTTTCAGAGTATGTATTTCGCCTCAAAAGAGTTGTGGCTAAAGCAAACACGGAGTTGAAGATATGTGGCACTCAAATCGTTATTTTCATTAAGTAGATCTGCTACTGGCCTGCTCAACTACTCCATTTTACAAATTTGCAATAGGCACCTTCCTCGGACTATTCCCTGATCAGGTAACCTGATCAATTAATTAGCTCTGCTCTGCTCTCTCTCTCTCTCTCACACACACACACACCTCACAGGTACTATTGATTTATTTTGGTTCAACTTTGCGCAATCTGAGCGACATTGTGCACGGTAATGTGCACTTTGGAGTGGTACAGAAAGTGATATTGGGAGTCAATGCCGGGATGATAGTGGTACTCATTTTGGTATTGTTTTTTGCTGGGCGAAAGGCCTTCAAGACAATAAGCAATGGCTACCACGAAAACGACCAGCACGCTGATGATGGCAATCTGATCTTAGATTCTGAAGAGACGCCTCTGCTTAAAGAAATGGATGATGAGGAGGATGATTATGAGGAGGAGGATGACCTCATGAATGCTGGTCGGTTCAAGAAAGGTGCCATAAGAGGGAGAGAGTTCAGCTTGGAAGAGTACTCCTCCTCAGAAAAGCAAGCACAAAAGAACAAGGCAGGGAAGAACGAGCTGCTGCTGCTTCCTGATGTCTGAGAGAGAGCTTCTAGCTGTGTGTGTGTGTGTGTGTGTGTGTGTGTAGAGAGAGAGAGCCAACAATTGACCCAATTTCCACACATGTGGAAAAACACAGCAGCAGCGGCGGCCAGCAACAACAACAGCAACAACAAGTGTAGATAGATGTATTTATCTATTTAATTTATTAATAAATTTATTTCTTCTTCTTCTTCCCAACAGCGTTCGATCATTGTTTTGGTTAAAGGAGGGGAGGAGGAGAGGAAAGAAGAAGAAGAAGCAGCAGCAGCAGGGATATTAAAGGGATCTTAATCAGAGTCTTCATCACCGTCCTCATCCTCGTCCGAGTCAATGGGGTATTCCTCTGKACATAAACCACAAAGCAAACAAAAAAAAAGAAGAATAGCGTTAACAAAACTGTTGCASTGTACGAAAGCAGTTTTTTTTTAAAAAAAAGTGTTTTTGTGAAGAGGGGTGCCCCAGTTATGAGAACCTTGWGTGCGTGATGCTGAAAGCAAAGACGCAATGACAGAGTCCTTGGCGAGGTCCACTGGTCGAAGAGACGAAGAATTGCGTGCGTTCGTGTCTGCGCCTGCTTCCACAAGCATTCTAACTGCTTCCACATTACCTCGCCACACGGCCTGAAAGGAAGTTTGTCAGTCAGAGTCTCTCTCTGCTCTCTCTGCACACACACACACAAATAGTCATTGGAGAATGCAGCACCTTGTGCAAAGGAGTATCCCCAACATTATTGGTCAGGTTGATCTTGATGGAGGGCTGATGCAAGAGCAGAGACACGGCGGTGGCATGCCCAGCGTGAGCCGCATAATGAAGGCCACTGTTACCCAAATGGTCCTGCACATTGATGTCTACGCCATGTGCCCCAAATAACTCTTTCAGATCTTCCACAATACCACCTGAGAGAGCCAAATCAACCTTAGAAAACCAGAAGGGAACAGCTTTGGCTTGCTTGGATATACAAGTTTATTTTTAGGGGGGGGGGAAGGCCATGGGAGACCAAACAGATAAATACATAATTACCCTTTGCCGCCAGAAAGAAAGCGTCAACAATGTTTGCCGATGCATCACTGGGTTGCTCCATTATGGTTATGTTAGAATGATTTTCAGGTCTGTGTCTTGCTGCTTTAAGAATTATTTCTTTATTTTTCTTTTAATTATAGCATTTATTTATTAGCATTAATTAATGCGTGTCCGCTAAAAATGAATATATTTTTAATTGTTGTTTTTTATTTATTTAAAGTTCCTCCTTTTTTCGTCTTTCTTGGTCTGTGATTAATCACAGATTGTGCAATCTTATCCCACACATCATGATCCTCGCCTTGTGTTGGGTGCCCAAAGGAAAGGCCAAGGGCCTGCCAGATAGATATGAGGCCACAGAAGAAGACATGCAGGGCTTAATGGAAGGGTAAAGCGTTCCCCACCCTACAGATAATTTACTCCGATGATAATCATCCCTCGCCCCTTCTCAAGATTGAGCATTGATCCGGAAGAATTGGAGAGGGAGGTGCCTTTGGAGGAGAAAGAAGAAGAACAGGACGACGAAAATGCTGAAATGGAAGAGGAAATCCAAACCGCTGAAGCTGTCCGTAACCTCATTCTTTCTAAAGAGGAGGACGAAGATGTGACTAAAAAGTATAACTTTGATGACTACGACGAAGAAGGCGGAGGTACTTCTTTTCACCCTTTCGCCCCCATTAAAACCAAATCTCAATTTGTTCTCGCTAAGGGGTGTTCGGCCTCACGGATGGTGATTCATACTTCAAAAGTAGCAAACGGGATCCCTATATTACTGTCCAAGACGTACCTTCTCCCCCCAGGGCTGTTCCTTGGCCATCTTGTCATTTTCTTACATTAGCATTTGTGACTGCTATTCTCAAGTTGCCTTCTCCTTTTTTCTGCCATGATATTTTGCTAATATTTGGTGTTGTGGTCGTTTGCAGGATGAAGATGACTCTGACCTCGAGGACTTCACTATTCGCCACACGGATGCGCTTATCGTCGCTGGCACGGCGGAGGAGGACTACAGCCATGTCGATGTGCACATCTACGAGGAACAGGACAACAACATGTATGTCCACCACGATATCATGCTTCCCACTTACCCGCTTTGTCTAGCCTGGACAGACTTCAACATATTAGAACCCTCTTCTACTGGTGAGACTGCCCTATTTCAGTGTTCTTTCGTTCATTAACTCTTAGCTGACCCAAGTTAATGTGGCTGTTGTGCTATCCAAAGGCAACTTTGTGGCTGTGGGCTCGTTCGAGCCTGGAATAGAAATATGGAATCTAGACACAGTAGACGCCCTTCAGCCAGCGGCGATACTTGGCGGCTTTACACAGCCAGGGGCGGGGCCTCTCTCGCATAGGCAGAAAAAAAATAAGAAAAAGAGGGCATCCAAGCCCAAGCTCAAGTCTGGCAGCCACACCTCTGCAATACTTGGTTTATCATGGAATAGGCATCACAGGTCATCATTGAATACCAAAGTAAATTGAAATTCGTCTTCCTGATAGTACTGGTCTAATGCTCTATCTCTTGCAGACACGTGCTTGCAAGTTGTGGCGAGGACAAAACAGTGAAGCTTTGGGATGCAGGAAAGCAAGAATGCCTGCAGACATACACACACCACAAAGATAAGGTAGAAATAGCTTCTCTATTGCTGTTTGTCTTTTATTGGGGATTGACGTGATCGGGGCTGCAACAATAGGTTCAAAGCGTTAAGTGGCACAACCAGGACGCTGCAATACTTGTAACAGGGGGCTTTGACAAGAAAGTCATGGTTCTCGACGTGCGCCAACAGTCTCCCATTACCATATGGAAACTCGCTGCTGAAGTGGAGTCTCTTGATTGGAACCCTCACTCGCCTGACCAGGTCAATACCACACACTTCATTTCAGATATGAACATTTTGCTGTTTCAAGATCTTTTTTGCATCAGTACTGATCTGTTATATGCTGGTAGGTCCTGGTGTCTACTGATGATGGCATGGTGAGCTGCTTCGGGCAAAATGAGCCAAGCAAACCATTATGGACATTTAAGGCACATGAAAAGGCCGTCTCCGCGCTCTGCGTAAACACACGCATTCCCAATTACTTGGCTACCCTCTCTATGGACAAGTCATTCAAGCTATGGGACATAAGCGACGGTCAGCCTCGTTGCCTGGCCTCCAAAGAAACGTCCATAGTAGGCTTTCCTTTCAAACAGAGAAATCATCCCTCTACACACACACACACACACACACACACACACCACTTATCCATCCACCCATGGCACATTTATCATTCAATCAGTCAATCAAGCTTGCAGCTTCCCCCCAAGCTTCTTCTCATCAAGAACACTGACAAATCCCCCCCCCNTTGTTTCACTGTACTTTAGGGTAAATTGTTTTGTGGAGCCTTCTATGAGGACTCCCCCTATTTGCTGGCGGTGGGCGGCAAGAAGCAGCTCAGCGTGTTCAATACCGCCGAGTTCGACCTTGTCCGTGAGCGCTTCCCTCTCTCCAAAGCAACCGCCACCGCCACCACATCCTCATCCTAAAATCCATGACATGTCTTTTCTTTAAGACCCCCACCCCAATCCATGATCATCAATAAACCAAAGCCAGCTGCTGTTCAGAACTTCTGGGGGATGGGTGGGAACACAAAATGTGATGTTAGCCAATTTGATAATTATACATAAAACAGCCTTGTACAACGGCACTTTCATAACACAAGCAGAGTGGCGCAGTGGAAGCGTGGTGGGCCCATAACCCACAGGTCGATGGATCGAAACCATCCTCTGCTAAAGTGCCTCTTTTTACACATACATGGGAAGAGGAATAGTCGCACACTGGAAATTACTTTCTTAATTGAGTTGGTTTTTTTTAGGTGGGCATGAAGGTCGGGTCAAGATAGCTCTGGGACTTGGTGGTGTACGTGAGGTAGTCTGCGTCGCAGTAGGAGTAGGGCAGGCTTGTGTCCCGCACCGGCGAAAGGCTGTGGCTAGCACTGTGGCCCGCCACATGCTCGACTCCACCAGCTGACTGGCTTGCACATCCATCACACAGGTACAGGCTTTCACACTCCCTGCACCGCCAACCTGCCACTCCTGACGTTTCTGTTTGGCCTTTATTCACGGCCGCATGGCATCCTCCACACTGTTGTTATTTTTCAAGAATCGATCAAAATGACTCAACAACAAAAAGATACAACCAGTGCGCATGCAAGGACAAACACTCCTCAGCATAGATTGGCGTACCTGAATTTTAATCCGCTTGGGCGGAGGAGCTGCAGCTGCCTCAGTAATAGGCTGACCATCCTCATCCTCTGGCATGCTCACCGGAGGCAGCCTGTAGTAGGAGGCCTCCGAACTCCTGGTCACACAATAATGTAGCATCAGTGACACCATATGTTGTATCATGTTATAATTAGAAAGTAAGAAATGGGAATTACTTACGAAGACTGAATCTCATCGGAGTCGTTTGCCTTTCTTTTTCGTTTGCGATTAAGGTAAACATCGAGGTTGGGAGGCTTGCCAGGGACAGGCAAACCAGAAAGGGCTAACTTAATGAAATATTTCTGCACCCTCGATGCAACCTTCAAGGTTATTTGAACAAGATCAGTCATTGATGATTAATTATGAACATATAATTGAAGCAAAGAGTGTTTGAAGAGGATGCAATGATCAAGTGTGGGGTCATTGCCTGTCGAGGGGTTCTGTTGCCGAGAGCACGAGCAATTTTGGACCATCGGTGGGCGGCGACCTCTTCCTCGGGGTACTGAATGAGCAGATCCTCGAGCCGCTTTTGCTCCTCGTCACCCCACAGCCGGTTGAACGTTACTGGCTTTTTCTCAGTGTAGACCCGCCCTCGCACAACGTCTCCTGGCTATACATCACCACCATGTTCAGAGAGAGAGAGAGAGAGAGAGCGGTAGGATATAAGTCACCTTTGGTTCAGCTCCTTCACCAGCCACTGCTTCTTTCTTTACGTCCCCTTGGTCGCCATCATTCATATGATCAAGATAATCCTTATTATTATTATTATTGTCTTCCACTGGTTCTGGTTTTACAATGGCATGCAATCTCTCTTTCCTTTCTGTATCCTCCTTCTTTTCCAGCTCTTCTGAGGCCTTTTTCTTTTCGTTTTTCAGCTCTCTCTGCTTCTGTTCTTCTCTCTCCTTCTCTTCCCTCTCTTTTTGTTCTCTTTCCTTCTTCTCCCTCTTTCTTTCCTCTCTCTCTCTTTTTCGTTGGCTTTTTACGTTTTTAGAGGCTTTCATGTGTGCATACTTTTCAAAGTTAACATGAGGAAGCTCCAAGACAGTCTGCCTTTGAGGAACCCCCTCCAATGTCTGTACACAAAGAAGTGGAAAGGGAGGTCAAAGACTTGTTTATGGAGAAGGGAAGCAAGCAACAAGAATACCTTTTTTTCTTTCAACATAATCACAAAATCAATCGGTTCGGCAAGGAACATGTCCTTTAACAATTTCAATTGAGCGATATCAGCCATTGCTTGCTCCCTCTGCTTGCCCAACTTTTTCATCACCCGCTCCAGTGCAACAAAACTTTGCCCAAACATATTTTAAAGGAAATTGGGTGGATCAAGCATCAAAAACAAACGACATAAAACAAAATCTTCATATATATGTGCAGCATACTCATGCGTCTGCTTGAAGGCCTCTTCTTCCTGCTCGGTGGGGTGATCATCTTCGCACTGATGCATCTGGAGCCAGATCGGCAGCCACCAAAATCATTAGAATAATAATAATAATTTTTTGGTTTTTTCCTCTCAATCGTTCTTTCCTCTTAACATTTCTTTTTTTTTGTTTAGAAACCAAAAATAGTTAATGAGATGATGTGTGTGTCTTATTGTTGTTCATAAAATAAACAAAACATTTCAGATTGAGGCTTGAGAGTGAAATAAGGTCTTAACATCTAAAGTTCGCGAACTGTCTGCTCAGCCAGTTCTCAGAACAACACAATGCTTGACCTTTTCTTTTCCTCATCAGCAAACTGCTGTTTGATTGTTTCGCCAACCGTGTTTCTTCAAGCTCCTTCTTGTGGCTGACAGTGATTTTTCACATTTCCTTGGCCTTCTGCCCCACCAACAGCCCCATCCGTTCTCTTGAAGCAATGTATCACCAACAGGTGAGGGTACTTTTTATTCTTTTATTTTTAATTTTTTTGTTTGTATGTATTTTGTACACTATATTTTTCAGAACAGAACTAGTGATATAATGCTTCAAGAGAACGGATGGGGCTGTTGGTGGGGCAGAAGGCCTCCAGAGTCATGCCAGTTGTTAAGGAGCTCAGAGATGAAGGAATCAGTTGTCTCTCTCGAGAATTGGGATGCTCCATCAGAAGGAAGCACCTCATCTGACCCTTCACAAGGAATGAGAGAGGGTTGTGATTGATGATGAGGGAGGGGAAGAAGCATAAGCTCATCCTCCAAGTCGTTGTTATGAAGATATCTTTCGAAGAAGGGGTCCTGCATGGCGTGGTGTTGATTTTGTAGATTTTGGTCCATCAATCCACCACTTGGGAGAGACATTGGTTGAAATTGAGGCTGTTGAGAAACAGGAAACGGCTGCTGCAAGCCATGAGTTGGTGTCTCCCAAAACATACTGGAAGGCTGTTGTCGTGAAAGATGTTGGGTTTGCTGCTGCATGGCGACTTGAGGGAGAGAATGTTGGTACTGTGATACAGAGTTTAGAGCAGCCATGTTCATCCTCAGTTGGTGCTGGTCCTCTCCTGGGTTAATAAAGAAGCTACGTGGACCAGTTGAGGAAGAAGCTGGGGTACCGTCACCACTTCTTGATACATTTGACGCTGGAAGTACTTGGGATTGTACATTTCTGTTAGTGTTATAGTTGCTGTTGGTGCTATTTCCGTTTTTGTAGCTGAAACCTCTCTTTACTGATGATGTGTTCTGTGGCAAGAGTCTTCTACTATGATTCTGCTGTTGCTGCTGGTTGTGGTGTCCTGGTGGACTTATTCTGCAGCTGCCACTATCTCGAGGAGGAGCTAAAATAGGTCCTGGGGAAAGGCCATCAGGCTCACTAGCACTGTCCTCTCCTTTCTGGTAATTTTGATTTTCTCTCTTGCCAGCAGCAGCCTTCTCGTGTTTGCGTTTCTCTTCTTCCCTTGCTAACTCCACTTCAATAGCCTCAATTGAACCACCATCTGGTGAAGCTGTACGTTTAGACTCCAGAGCTTCAGCCTTCTCTTCGCTCTCTTGTGGGCCGTTTTTCTTCTTTCTCTTTTTGTGTTTTCCCTTCTTCGTCTTGCGGCCACTCTCTTCCTTGCGCTTCTTCTTCCTCTTTCTCCTGGAATCCCTGTCCTCATACTCCTTTGTCCTGGGATTCTGAGCGAGGAGCTGCAAGAACGCGTGCACATATTTCTTCTCATTAGTATTGCCTTCAGCAAGCGCTTGTCCCAGGGTTGGCTGCTCTGTGAGCGGAATCCGAGGCTGCTGGTGTGCAGGGTTCTGCAGTTGCAGCTGCTGGAGTTGGCTTGCTATCTTCTCAGGGAACCCCTGGTTATGGGGCTGAGAAGTTGTCATTCTCTTTCATAGTAATTAATAGCCAAACCCCAACGTTATCTGGACTGCAGCTGTGGGCAACAGCTGTCAAGGAAGTAGCCCAGCGAGCTGCCAGAAAAAGAAGCAAGCTGACAAGGGTACCCAAAGTGCTTTACTATTTGTTGTTTGGACTTTGCTTCCCAATGAGACTCTGCCACAGTGGCTTGAACACCTCGGATTTCATTGGTTAGGGGCTGCCCTTTCTCGCTCGCCCATTGGGCCAACCTCTGGCGATCTGTAGGCGCGGGATCGATCCCTCCCTCCACCATGCAGCCAAACAAAAGAGTGTGTGGTGTGGGTTGATAGACGATGATGACGACGACGATGACGATGATGAGAGTTCCCTTGCCTGATCCTCTCTCCTCCCTTTGCTCTCTCTTCTCTTCTCTCTTTTGTGTGTGTTTTTTGTATAAAAAGCAGCTTTATTACAAGACCTTATTTAAATAACAACAACAATATATCACTCACTTTTTACATGCTTACATCCCCATTCATTGTTCATTCAAAAATTGGTTGGTTGTGAAAGGTATTTGGTGTGGTGTGGTGGTGTGGGCGCAAAGAGAGAGAGAGGAGAGAAGGCTTTTTGGATGTATAACTTTTTAAGTAAAGAAAAATACCTTTTTTGTTTTGTTTGTTTTTCAACCCCCCCTAGGGGAGGCCTGGCAGGTGACTTGCAAAGGCAGAAGAGTGGCCGCCAAAGGCTTGGGATCGGGCAGCAGCAGCGGCAGGCGTTGGTCGACTGTACATGCCACTCGGCGCTCCCATCGCCTGTGACACATGCCCCTGCAAGGAAACAGAATATTTGAGAAGGAAGAACACACGCACACACACGCACACACAATTGTGATCTTTTGTGTGTAGCATGTCTGAAAAGCATTTGCTGCTACTCAACATTAAAGGGCAGTAGTAATTACGTGTTGCGTGACAGAAGCAGAGAGGGTTGGTTGCGAAGCGGTGGAGACTGGTGGAGCGGTCTGTTTACGGAACAAATTCTTGAATGCTGCCTCCATGCTTCGTTTGATTTCCTTATAACTGGCCCGCAGAGAACCCACAAGTCAGGAGAAGGAGATAAGCATGCATCGAATTCGAGTAAGAGTATTCGCACCTGACCACCAGGAGAGAAGACTCGTCGCGGGATAAGAGAGCAATCTTTTCATCTGTGCCAACGTCTAACTTATTCAAGCAATCCACAACATGGGCAAAATCAATGCAGGCACCCCCATTGTCATAAACCTGCAAGAAAACATAATAGTGAGTGTGAGTGTATTGTTACCCGCTCGAAAAAGAAAATAAGAGCTGTGGGTGTTGTTGCCTGATGGAACAGATGGTCCCTAAACAGCCTGAGCATATAAAGCTCGCCAGACTCGTGCCAGGCGGGGTCTTGTTCATATTCTGGTCGCTCGTTGATGAAGCCAAGTTTGACTAGCATCCTAAATAGCCTGCCATTCTCAACTTCCTTGGCCAGCTCACCCTCCAGCATGTCCGAGTAACTGCAACAAAAAAAAATCAGGATGTTTGACAGAAAATCAACAACCAAAGTTAAGCACAGCCTGGCATGTTATGTTGTGGTTGGAGACTTGACTTATGCAAATGCTGAGTTTCTAGAAGAAGGCGAGGAGCAAGAAGGGCGCTCAAGTGATCAATTGTTGGGTATCCCTAATTAGAAGAATATTTTGAGATGAGTCAGCCGATAAACAACACAGTAAAACACTTAATTAACTGCAGTCTGCTACCTGAGTGTTCGGTTGCTTGAGAAGGGTTACGACGAGAGCTTTTAGATCACCACTATACTGAGTACCTGGATGATATATATTTAAAGAAGTTCTCATTAGAATTACGGACATGCCTCTTATACTCTCATAGTATTATATTACCAAGATATTCTAATGATTGGGATAAATCTGTGAGGGCATTTGGAGAACGACAGACGAGAGTCAATATCAGCTTGCCCAGAGAGAGCAGATCTTCCTTTTGAAAATGACCCATATCCTTACTGCTTTCAGGATTCATAACATCAAATATACCCACTGCATTGATACGAATTCTATGTTTTGGGTAGAATGAGCATTATTGTTAGGAGAAGCAAATAAAAAAAAATACTTGAATCATATTCACCTGTTTTTGCCTGTGACTAGGATCTTGGAGAGGTCAATGACGCGGCAGGCAAGGCCTGCGGCATGGATGGTACGCAGAGCTGACACTAACTGACAAATATAACTCCAAAGGGTGGCTTCTCCAATATAGCCGACGCCCTAACAGTTCCACAAGTGTTGTGTTGGCCAAGAACAAGAATAGGTAATAAAGAAAGGGAAAGCTCACTTGGGCACTTAGATGTCGCGCTTCCATCGTCTCTGCTCCGGCATAGAAGTCATACACCATATACAGCGCTGCCAATTACAAATAATACACAAGTTAGGGATATCTTTGAGTCGTCGGACAATAGAGAAAGGAAGGAAATTGTACAATTGAGATCATTGTCGTCTGTGGAAAGGAAGGAATCACGAAGAGTGACGATGTTAGGATGAATAAGGTGTTTCCAGGCCTCTAAGACCGCTGACGCATGCAACTTGTTTGTCAGTCTAAATCCTTCCACTCGTCGCAAAGCTGAATCAGATCCCAATAGTATCAATACAGAATTCCATTAGTAATAAGAACCAGCAACCACAGAAAATAAATAATGGACAGGAAATAGCACCATAAGGCAGGCCATCATTCGAGGATATGGCTTTGTATACTGTTGTTGCATAGCCGAAGATCCGAGCGTTCTTCTCTCGTGTAATGTCCAACGGCACCAGTGAATGGAAGACCCCCACTGTAAGGGGAACGCTTTTTGCTCCCTCATCTGTTATATTTCCCCATAAGCTTCTTTGTATGTTGATCTTTTTTTTAGTTTGTTAGTTAGTGGTACCATCGGGATCTAGCTGGCTGAGAATGATTGAGTTTCGTTTAAGTATATCTTGTCTCAGCGACTCTGACATAAAGAACGAATGCATGTTGCGCCTCGAAGGTCCTGTTCGGGAGGCCTGTAAGCAAATCAAAGTATAAGAGTAGTATCATTTCAAAGCTGGTTATCATGCCAGACAAATCATGCATGAAGTGACGATTCCGTTCAATTAATGAGTCGGGATAAAATTACTACGACAGCCGGCTGTGGTGCTCCATAGAGAGAAGTGTGGTCATAGAAATAAGTGGTACCCGCATGAGTAACACTGCCTGGTGTGCTCCTATCCAGTCTTCGCCCCTGGACCAAAAAGAGAGAGATGAAGGAGATGTAAAAGGAGAGCAGCGAGCAGCATCAATGTAGCACCTCTTCAATCTTGCTGGGAGGCTTTATGTTGTGAGGCTTTAGTGCTGTATAGGACAAGGGTGTGAGTGTGGACGCAGCCGAGGGTGCGACTGATGCCGAAATACCGCCATAGAACTTGGCAGCAGATGGCGACGTTGCCCTTAATTTGAGAGGAACAGAGAGGGAGAGAATACAAGAAGATAACTAAATCAGAACAAATTTAAGATGATAGGATCGAAGAATAAATTAAGGGGATTAAAATCTAGTACCTGTAAAGAACAGAGGATTGAGCTGGAGCAGAAAGTGATTGAGAATGATGAATAGAGGATACCAATTGCACTTGTTGCAGTGAGCCTGCAGGTGAAGACATTCTATGGGGCGATGTGGTATAAGCAGGGATGCTCTGAACATCTTTTTTCGAACTTAAAGACAGCAGCTCCATTGAATTAGGAAGAGATGAAAGGTCTTTGTGCCTGTACACAGAAAAATGAATAAGCACATATAGACTAATGCAAAAAGTGCAATTGTAGGGTTCGCGTACAGAGGCTGTTCAGTGCGTTTGCTACTCGAAGAATCTTGCTCTGGCTGCATATGAACCTGCTCAAGTGAAAGCTGGGGTGGATCCTTTTGGACAGCTGCCTGAAGCGCTTGTTGTGCTGCTGCTAAGGCTTGGCCTGCTTGTGAATTACTCTAAGAAGATAAAGATGTGAGGGAAAGAGAACAATAAGTTATGTGGTTGCTTTAAGATTGCCATGGTCTAAATGTTTGCGTATCAATTAGAGATTTCAACATTTTCAACACTGGCCAGTACCCATTTCGTATTAAAATTTACCTGAGATTGTGTCTGGCCCACAGCAGACTGGCCAGTCAAAGATTGACTCTGAGCTGTTTGACTCTTTGGCTGGCTCTTGAGAGCACAGCGAGATAATATATTGAAAGTAAGAGTTGGATGCTTTTAATTAAAAGCGTAAAGTGAGTGCAGGGCCTTACAATTTCATGATTGTATTCACAGCCTTTGCCAGCAAACTTGCAGTATCCATAAATTTCGATATTTCTGCAAGCACGCTGGCTCTTTGGTAGTGCATGCACTAAAGCGGAGAGAGATGAGATATGGCTAAGCCACAAGTTTTATGGTTATGGCAATTGCATTCGTGGCTTCAGCATAGAATAACGAAAACAGTGGCATACCTGATGGGGCATTGTCAGCAGGAGGTGGGCGGCCAGGCACGTTGTGTGAGTAGTTGCATTGGTCACCGTAGTAGCAGTTTCCCGTAGCCGCATAGTAACGGCATACACTTGTTATGAGCATAAAAGTAAATGCGTATTTTTGGAGGGCGTTAAGAATTAAAGCAAAGGCAAGAAAGAACAGCAAAAAGGTTTGCTGTTACCTGGAAGGATGAGAACTCATTTAAGGAGAGTTGGGTAAGCAAGCCGGAGACGAAGGAGTACAACTAAACAAAACCAAATAAATTTGAATACCATTTGTTTGTTTGGGGGGGGGGATCGTACTCTCAGTGGGCCACTGCTGTTGTTCCTGGTGGCCACCAAATATATGTGTAATGCCCCAGATGTTCCTCTCAGGGAGTTCGAGCAGAACAAATTATTTGCAGAGGCCAGTGTCCACCCAAAACGAACGGCACAGGGGATGGGGCACAGGATCCTTGTCTTTGGGACTTGTTTGTCTCCTCACTAACTAAATGAGTTACAGTATTGACGAGATTAAGGGCAAAGCAGATGTATGTAACGGCCACAAAATGTTGTTTCTCTTCTTGACAGGGAGAAGACAACCT